>JAVFHW010069416.1:0-16445 GCA_032159205.1 Eurystomus glaucurus suahelicus | reverse complement strand
GTCTAGACCCTAGTTAATCACTGTGAGGTGCGGCTTAACAGCTGAGAAGTACCAAACCATTCTAGCACACCCTGGTTTTGCCCTTTTTTTTGGTCAGGGAGGCTGTTCCTGTCACAGTTACTTTATTGTAGAAGATGATGGTGTTTGGCAAGTACAATTTGCCTGTGGTGAATCTGTGCTGGCTTTTCCCAGTCATGTACTTCAGTTGACTTGTGATGGCCTCCAGAAAGATTCATTCCATAGCTTTCCCAGGGACTGAAGGAAGATTGATGGGCCTATAATTTCCTGGAAGCTCCTTTAAGCCCTTCTTGTGGATGGGCATGACATTAGCCTCTTCCAGTCTTCTGGGATGTCCCTTGATCTCCATGACTTCTCAAAGATTATAGAGAGCATCTTGCAATGATGTCAGCGAGCTCTCTTAACACCCCTGGGTAGATATTGTCAGGGTTCATTGATTTGTAGGGGTCAAGCTCCTGTATTAGTTCACATACCAACTCTTCTTCCACTGATCATGGGTATGTGTTTGCATCAATCTGGATTTTTGTTCCCAAGGCCTGGGACCCAACAGTGCTGGTAAAGACAGAGGTGAAGAAGGTGTTGAAAATTTCTACCATTTCAGGATTGTTGGTAACTAATTCACCACTCCTGTTTAACAGCAGACCAGTCTTTTCCTTCTGTTTCTACTTGTTTATATACCTCAAGAACATTTTATTGTTGTTTTTAACATCGCTGGGAAATTTAAACTTGAGCTGAGCTTTTACTTTTCTAACTGCATCTCTGCACTCCCTAGCAATGCCCTTGTAGTTTTCAATGGGTACTTGTCTGCTTTTCCATCTCTGGTATGCTTCTGTTTTGGTTTTGAGCAGACTCAGAAGCTTGCAGTTGAGCCAAGGGGGTCTCCTACTCCACCTGCTTCTTTTATCTTTAAAGGAGATGAACTGGATATGAGCTTCCTGGAGACCATTCTTGCAAAACTCCCAGCACTCCCTAGCTCCTTTATCTTCCATGGACACTTCCTATGGAATCCCAAATGAGCTCTGAGCAAATTGAAGTTTGCTCTTCTAAAATCTAAAACCTCTGTCGTAGTGCTGACCTTCAGCATGCTCAGCAGGCTCCCCAGCTCCACAATACTGTGAGGACTGCAGCCAAAGCTATCACTAACCGAGACATTAGAAAGCAAGTTTTCTTGCCTGTGAGTAACAAGTCCAGCAGCATCTCATTCCTGGTTGGCGCACCTAACTTTTGTATGAGGAAAAAGTCCTCTGTGCAGTCCAGGAATTTCATGGATGACACGTGAGCTTCTGTGTTGTTCTTCCAACAAATGTCTGGGTAGTTGAAGTTACCCATAAGAACTAGGTTCTGTTGACCCAAAGTTTAAGTGACCCAAATACTGCTTTGGCCTTGTCACCTTGATCTGGAGGTCAGTAGCAGATGCATAGTATAAGATTACCTCTGGAGATGACCCCTCTGATCTTGACCCAGAGGCATTTGATAGGACTTCTACAATTGCCATAGTTGACATCTATACATTCAATGTTCCCCTTGACATAGAGGATGACTCCTCCGCCTCTTCTTCCCTACCTGTCTTTACAAAACTGCTTATAGCCATCCATTGCCATCCTACAGTCATGCGAGTTGTCCCACCATGTTTCAGTTACTCCTACGATATCATAACTTTCTGACTGGGTGCGGAGCTCCTGGTCATCCTGCTTGTTCCTCAGTCTGTGTGCATTGGTGTACACACGCTTGAGGTGGTTGGTCTTTTGGTTTTCATCTTGGAAGGCAGCTAAAAAACATTTGTTGCTGCTCTGGTTGGCCTGACTTATTCTCCTGTTGATTGCAATGGCATGAGTGTTGCTACTTTGGACCCTGCATCTTGAGTCCAGTTTAAAGCCCACCTCTTTATATTGGGAGTGATTTAATGTTGTAGGATTTTTGTGTCATTAACTTCCCACCTTTGGGCTTAATTGCTCTAAAGGATGCAGTCTAATGGATATAAGGCTAATATCACAGTCAGGTGGAATTGAGTTCAGTTTAGCATAGCTGCCAAAAATACTTTCATTCAAAAACCTAAAGGAGACCTAATTTCTCATGGTACTCTAGAGTATCCAGAGAGAAGAAAGGGGCAGGAGGAAGTGGAGGAGAGAGGGCCTGAAGAACAAAGTGCACTGCTTAAAGGAACACTTGAACGCATAGATGGTCCCCATACATTCTCTTGAAGCTAGGACACCATGTAGTTAGCAATAGTGAATGCTTTTGAGAAGGTTGTGAGAGATACCTCCTATAACAAAGTAGCCTCTATAAAAGAGTGTAGCTTCTAACATTTTTTTTTATTGTTACCTTATATAACACTGTGGATGGAAAACTTTTTGTTTAGGGGTAGCAACAAATTTTAGGAAAGACCCATTGTAAGTTTTCAGGTTTTCAAAAGTGATCTCTTAAAATGAAATAGTCGCTTAGTAGATTGATATTAAACCGCATAATTTGAAATGTTAAATATATGACGCAAAAAATGTTTAGTTCTAACTCCTGGGTATTCTAATGTATGTAACTTGCAGCTAACAATAAAGAAGATTAAACAACAACAACAAAAAACCCTCAAACCACAAAATCCATAACTTTTATTCTTTTTTGCATACATATCATCTTCAAATGAGGACTGAGTCCAAACAGAAAGTGATTTTTTCTGTAAATGAAAAAAAATGTGAGACATGTAAGCTTGTCAAACAACATAAGCTATAATTAAAAAAGCAAAAGTGTTTGAACTGATTTCAGGAGCAAAGTAACAGTGATTTGGAGAGATACAAAAAATAACAAAGGGCAAACAAGTGAATGCAAGGTTCCTACATTTCGTTGGGAACTAAAACACTGTCAGTGATATATGTAAATTTCTATAGCTAGTATGTGCTTCACTGGTGATACTTTTTTTCACCCTAATTTGTCTTTTTGCTGAACAAGACTGCATTTCAGCTATAAGTTATTGTTGTACTATCTTTGCAGGATAAATGGAAAAAAGTTTTTGAACACTTTCTAGTCAATGCTTTTGGATTTTAAAGCTGAGAAGATATTGAGGAAAGATTGTCTGAAACAATTAAGTAAGAGAATGACATATTTGAGAACAACCTCAACTATTACTATCATACAAACACTAAGAAGAAAATAGGACAGTTTTGAGCAGCCTTAATGAGATGCTTGCATATAAACTGTGTGTAAGAAAAAGGAGTAAAAAATGGGTCACCTACAGATTTGTTGTGCTAATGAGGAAAAGAGCCATCTAATCTGTTAAATTCATAAATTGCATTCACAAGAAAGTATATCATAGCTGCACCAGTCTTTCATAATCAAATCAAAGTCTGCCTTAAGGTCACAGTTCTTCACAAAAAAAGTCTTCTAGAATTCCTCTTAATATTTGCCTTTTCAGCTTTCTATAGAAAAAAAAGAACCAACAAACCAAAACAACTACAATAAAAATAAACAAACAACCAAAAAAAACCCCAACCCCTAAATGGTTTACTTGATCTGTATTATGCTCATTTAAAAAGTTTGTGTTTAATTTTCTATTATGTGATAGGTTTTGTATTTCCTTGATCGGCCAAAGGAATCTTTTATTCTTCCTTCAGTTTGAACTAAATATCTTTTAATACTGGAATAAAATATTCCAGATGAAGTCTTTGCAGTATTTCACAGAGTGAGATGAGTATGTCTCCAATTCAACTGGAAATAGAGAATATTATCTACAATGTCATTTGTCATTTTCAGCTTTGAATTTTGATCATTTATGGTAATACAGTAATCATTTAACATTAAGCTGTTCTTTACAATCATTTCTACTTCAAGAGCGCCTTGTTTGGAGCACTCAAGCCTTTCACTCATCCTTACAACAACAACAACAACTTTGTCTTAGATCCCTTAGGTTTCAGTTTCTTGTTACTTCAGATTACCCAGTTCTTTGATTATTGTTTTGTATCAAGATTGTGTCTTGAGTCTGTAACTTAGAAAATTGGCTTAATATATTCTTATTTATTGTACAAGGATCACAAACTAGAATGTATATCGAGTCAGTTCCATCATAGCACCCTGAAAACCTCCAAGTGCTTGACTCTTTTCTAATCAAAGATTTCTTTTCCCCTGCAGCCCATGGAGGATCCCATGCCAGAGCAGGTAGATATGCCATGAAGGAAGCTGAAGCCCATGGAGAGCCCATAGCTGGAGCAGGCTCCTAGTAGGAGAAAAAAATAAGAAAAAAAAAGAAAAAAAAACAAATGGAAAAAGAAGAAAAAATTTGAAATTTTTACTCTGTTCTAGCCACTATGGAATTATAAGGAGCTGGTGATTTTCTTCAGGCCTGGTATAATTTGAATATATATGTATATTTTACTGGTTACTGGGGAAAAAAAAAAAAAAAAAACAACCCAAGTTATTCTGTTTTGCTAGTAAAGTACTTGTCTTGAGTTTTAAGGTTTTAAGTAATGTGAGTTCTGGTCACCCAAGAGAACCTCTGTTCCTTTGATTCCTGCAGTATCAGAGGATGTGTTACAGCTAGCAGTCCCTCTGAATTTAAATATTCAGAGGTGAGTTAAGGTGAGTTGAATTCAGGGACTTTTTCACTGTGGTTTTATAGCCCAGATATATCCACTTGCAAAAAAATAGTTGAAGATAGTTATTTTCTCAAGTAGGTATTATGGGGAATGATTCTGAATGTTAAAATAATTATAACAGTTTATAATAATCCAGTGTTGATATTAATTAAAATAATAATAAAAAATTAAAATGTGTTACTTGGTTAACTTAAATGTTGTTCAATATTCAAAGATAATATGATGGGTACTCTTCACAGAGACATCTGTGGTAATAAAATATAACAGGTTTTTCAGTATGTAGCAGTGTATTACATTGTCAAAATTAGTGAGATGTCTGTCAGAAAATAAAAACAGGTCTGGTTTGAAAATTTCAATCTATTTGGATCTCTGTTTTGTTTCAAGATCTTCATTAAAAACTGTGTAAATCTACTCAGCTTGCTCTTTGGCTATTTTGTGTTGTTCTTGCAAGACATGTAAATCTTTTTCTAATTAAAACATATAAAGAACATTGCTGATGACAGTAATGATAACATTTCAAAAATATCTGTTTAGAATAGAATATTGCACACTATTTCAGTTGGAGGGACCTACAATGATAAGCTAGTCCAACTGCTTCAGGGCTGACCGAGTTAGAGCATGTAATTAAAGGTATTGTCCACATGTCTTCTAAACATTGACAGGCTTGGGGAATTGACCACCTCTCTAGGAAGCCTGTTCCAATGTTTAGTTTAACTCTAACCAAATTGCCTTTATATTTACCAGAAGAGGACAAAGAAGCCAGAGTATATTTTTACATCTTCAGTAAACTGTAATGGATAACCCTGAGAGCAAGAAACAACTTGAGAGTAACTTCTTCCTCTGAATTATTTTAGGTTGCTGTTTTTTAGTTTAAATCATAATTTCTATAAAATTGGGTTTGGTTTCTGCAAATACTGTTGCATTTTAAAAACTCTGATTATTTAAAGACATGATTTTATTGTTATTATGAAGTCTGAGAACTTAATGGTATCTCATTAAATTCCATTTTATGGAAAATGCATACAAGATGTAGTTGAGTAACTAAGTGAATTTGAACACTGGAGTGAATTGAGCAGGCATGTTAACTTGTTGAATTATCATTTTCCAGGAGTAATTTAATATAATGTGGATTATAATTATGTCATTTCAAAAAGTAGAGATGAAAATTTCTAGCAAATACAGAAGTTAAAAATGAAATGTAATGCTATTTGGGATGATGAATTTCACTGAAATTTGCTTGTTTTTATGTATTTGAGAGCCAAGGGTAATGCTAGGGTAAAAATGTAACAATTTATATTGTCAATATTAGACATAATTACTGTAAATGTAACAGCCACGAAAATAAAAAAAAAAATTATTCTTTACATATGTGTGGTCAACAAAATAGGAATATAAATGCAAGTATATGCTGTCACTGTAGTAGTTACTACAAGTACAAAAATATAGAAATAAGAACTTTCCGAACAACTTGGTTGTAACTATTAGGGAGGCACTTTATTTAATCAGCAGAAAGTACATTAATTTTCTGTGCATATGCACCTTTGTGCATGTGTGTGCCTATATGTATTTGTGGAAAGCTAGAAGGCAACTGAGCTGATTTTCCCCATAGCATCCCTCATGGTGCAGTGTTTTTGTGCTGGGAGCTAGAATAGCATTGGTAACACACCTGTGTTGTGACTACTGTTGAGCAGTACTCGCAAAGCACCAAGGCTCTTCCCAACATTCTCCCCCAGTGGGATGGGATGGGCAAGATCTTGGGAAGGGACACAACCAGGACAGCTGACCCGAATTGATCAAAGGGATATTCCATACCATATTACGTCTGCTCAGCAATAAAAGCTAGGGAAAAGGAGGCGGGGGGGAGGGGGGCATTCCTTTGTCCTCTGGAGCAATCACTCCACATCTTGGAGCCCTGCTTCCCAGGAAGGGGTCAGACATTGCCTACTGATGGGGAGTAGAGAATAAATCTTTGTTTTCCTTTGCTTCAGTGTGATGATTTGCTTTGCTTGCTTTGTTATCGGTAAACTGCTTTCATTTTACCCACAAGGGTTTTGTTTTCCTCTCTTATTTTCCTTCCCCTTTTGCTCTGCTGAGGAGGGAGAGGAAAGGGGTAGGGGAGCAATAGAACAGCTTGGTGGGCTCCTGGCGCTCAGCCAAGGTTAACCCACCAGAGCAACTTGAAGCACGTGTGAACAAAAGAAAAAATACAAGGGAAAAAAAACCTTTATGAAGATACAGAAGCACCAACATTTCTGTTAAACGAGAGCAAGAAGATATACACCTGTTGTGAAAGACCAAAAAAAACCCTAAAAACCTATAAATCAAAGTTAGATTTATACCCAGTTTATGCAAGAATAATTATGTCCTTATAGCCCTGCAAAAGGGCTATCATCATATTTTCACTTACAGCCATTGATCATCTCTGAATAATGTAAATAATAATCTCAGCAACCAGATTATACTGATGTGCAAATAATTTCAGAAGCATCTTTTCCATCTTCTCTGTTTGGCACTGAGTTGCTTCCCTGAGCCTACAACTCAGCTTCTTTTTTTAAATTGTCATTCCTTTTCCCAAGGGAGTCTTTTCCTCTTTCCTGCCCTCTGTCGTAGACTCAGATGCAGACCTCTCCTGTGGAATGGAGTGCAACATGTCCATTCATGGTAATTCCATAGTACAAAGCAGAGGAGTCTTCTTCCCCAGTGCAGAACAGAATTGCATTCCCACTTCACAGCAGTTCAAAGCTAAATACTTCATTCCTTCTGGCTTCAGAATCTTAAAAAGTAGATGTCACCATTTCAACTCACTGTCTGAACTTTATTTATGGTTAGAGGGCAAAAATAGGAACTCCTAGAATGACTTTGAGTTCTTATTTACATAAACAACTAAAATAGATCTAGTGAATCATTCCTGGCTTTTTTTTGCCATTAAGCGCTATCTAAATTACAAGCCCAGATATAGACAGCTACATCCCAGACTGTGAAGGACAGATGAAGTAAAAATAGTCATTATGACCATGATGCAAATGACGTGCTCTTGTGCTGGTTCAGCCGTCATCATTTTATGCTGCCATCAGTTGCCTGAACACACAGGCCAACACTGAACTCAACAACATCCCCTCACAAGTCTTCTTTCAGACAGTCCTGCCATAGATTCCTGTGGGCCCAGCTCCTCTGCTGCCCACTGTGGTGTCAGCATCACCTGCTGAACAAAATGGACAGAGGTGGCTCCCTCAGTGGCCCTTCACAGGGAAGGACACCACTGAGAGAGCTCAGCATGATGCAACCAGCCACAACAGAAGCCACCTCCAACAGGAAGATCCTCCAACTAACTGGATCCTGGTTAAAGTATCCCTGGCCTCACCCACCATCCCAACCACAACCATCTGGGTGAGGGCAGAGCCACAGAGACACAGATGGGCCGTATTCTGCTTCTGGAACATAAAGCCAATAGGAAAACCAAAACATTCTGCGAGGTCCCAACTCATTCACAGGTCAACTCCAACTTGAGGCCCACAACACAGGCCCTAGCACTTCACATGCAGAACAGCAGCAAAGAGGAAAGTAAGAGAAATAAGTTGTTGAATACACTTTCAAACTTCAGTACAAAACTTGTATTCTTACCCTAACATTTTATTTTACTGTTTTTCTCATGAGTGATATGTCTTTCTCTTTAGATGATTGTTTAGGATCTTAGAATATGGACTCATAAGCAGATAATGAAATGCTGATCTCAGATACAGTAGCAAATAGTAGTTAGGAAGACTGTCAGAAACCATTGCCACTTAAAAGTATACAATATTGGGTCTTCCATTTCTAATTTGTCATTTGAGTGTACAAAAAATTCAATATATTTTAGAGAAATTTTAGAAAAACAAAATTATTTTATTTAACATTGAACATGAGCATACTTTTTAATTTTCACCATTATCTTCTTTCTACATAAGTAGATAACTTGAATCCTTTTAAATAAAAACTGTTCTTCTCTAGCATCAGTTTTCTGTATATCACTTACACATGCACAAAAAAGCGGGTATATACATACACACACGGTGAACAGACCTTTAACAAATACGTCCATTTTATTTCATTTATATCAATAGACAGCTAATTTTGAATTCCTCTTTTTTATTACTTGCTTTCTTTTAGAATGCATTATTTTTACAAAATTTAGTTGTTTCTGGGCTTCCCCCCAGGCCTTCATTTTAATAATTTATCCCCAGTCATTGCAATGGTTTCTGTGATGTCAGTGGTCTGGGCAACACAAGTGAGATTCCAAATGCTATTATCTTGTACTTCTTTCTTAATACAGGATGAGCAATGAGGCCATGCTATGGTATGTGATTCAGGCAGCTTACATTAGTCCTTATGACTGTCAGTGCAGTTGCCACAGTTAGGCACTCAGTGGTCTCTGAACTTACACAGGGTATCTAAACTATCTGTACAGGGCTATTTGACACGCCTTAGGACATATCATAGATCCTTGCCTCTCTGTCTCAGGACCTGGAAGCCAGGTGGGATGCCTTAGAAACTGCTTGAAGGAATACAAAATGACTCTATTTAGGCAAGGGAGAATATCCAAGTGAACAAAGTCAATGGGGTCTTGAAAGCTATTGATATGACAAGCTGTAGATGTCTAGGGGGAGCTAATGCACCTACATTTTCAAAGTGAATCTCAATCTTCAAATTTCTTGTAAAGCATTGTTATTGAAGAAAATCCCGAATATGTTATACAAAGGAAGAGCTTGGTTGGTATTTTGAAGGGCTACAGATACAACTACTTTCTGCTTACATTTAATTATCTCTGTGACAATTCCTCTGTGTGGTGTAAAATTCCAGTTGATGTGAATGAAAGTCCAACCATAGAATCACAGAATGCATTTGGTTGGATGGGACCTTCAAAGGTCATCTAGTCCAACCCCCTGCAGTCAGCAGGGACATCTTTAAATAGATCTGGTTGCTCAGAGCCCCATCAAGCCTGGCCTTGAAAGTTTCCAGGTTTGGGGCCTCCACTACCTCTCTGGGCAACCTGTCCCAGTGTTCCACCACTCTCGTCGTAAAGAACTTTTTCCTAATACCCAATCTAAATCTGCCCTTCTCTAGTTGAAAAAACATTGCCCATTGTCCTATCACTACATGCCCTTGTAAAAAGACCCTCCACAGCGTTCTTGTAGACCCCCTTCAGGTACTGGAAGGTGGCAATAAAGTCTCCTTGGAGCCTTCTCTTGTCCAGACTGAACAACCCCAACTCTCTCAGCCTGTCCTCACATGAGAGGTGCTCCAGCCCACTGATCATTTTTGTGGCCCTCCTCTGGACCTGCTCCACTAGGACCATGACCTTCTTGTCTTTAAGGTTCCAGAGCTGGATGCAATACTCCAGGTGAGCTCTCACCAGAGCAGAGTAGAATTCCAGAACCATCTCTCTCACTCTGCTAGCCATGCTTCTTTTTATGCAGCCCAGGATGCAACTGGCCTTCTGAGCTGCAAGCGCACATTCTTGGCTCATGTCCAGCTTTTCATCCACCAGTACGCCCAAGTCCTTTTCCACAGGGCTGCTCTCCATCACATCATCCCCCTGCCTGTATTGATAGCAAGGATTGTCCGGACCCAGGTGCAGGACCTTGCACTTGGCCTTGTTGAACCTCATGATGTTCACAGGGGCCCATTTCTCAAGCTTTTCTAGGTCCCTCTGGGTGGCATTCTTTCCCTCTGCCATGTCAAGTGCACCACTCAGCTGGGTGTCATCTGCAAACTATCTCCCACTGCCTATATCATTGATGAAGGTATTAAACAACACTGGTCCCAGTAGGGACCCCTGAGGGTCACCACTTGTCACACATCTCCATCTGGACATCGATCCATTGGCCACTACCCTCTGGATGAGACCATCCAGCCAATTCTTTACCACCAAACTGTACCCATCGAATCCATATCTTTTCAATTTAGAGAGAAGGATGTTGTGGACGACTGTGTCAAAGGCCTTGCAGAAGTCCAGATAGACAACATCTGTAGCACTTCCTGGGCCCACTGAGGCAGTCATTCCATTGTAGAAGGCCACTATGTTGGTCAGGCAGGACGTGCCCTTGGTGAAGCCATGCTGGCTGTTTTGAATCACCTTCCTGTCCTCCATATGCCTTATCAGAGCTTCTAAGAGGATCTGTTCCATGATCTTGCCAGGCACAGAGATGAGGCTGACAGGTCAGTAGTTCCCAGGGTCCTCCTTTCTACCCTTTTTAAAAATGGGTGCAATTTTTCCCTTCATCCAGCCACTGGGGACTTCATCTGACTGCCATGACTTCTCAAATATCATAGAGAGTGACCTGGTAACTACACCAGCAAATTTCCTGAGGACTCCAGGATACATCTCGTCAGGTCCCATAGACTTAGGTATGTTCAGGTTCCTCAGGTGGTCACAAACCTTGTCTTCATTTACAGTGGGAGGGCTTTGTACCTCTCCCCATCTTGTGGTCCTTCAACTCAGGAGATGTGAGGAGAGAGGTTGCCAGTAAAGACCAAGGCAAAAACAATGTTGAGAACCTTAGCCTTTTCCTCCTCTGCTGTTACTAGTTTGTAATTCTTGCTCGTCAGGGTGGTACACTTTCTTTAACCTTCTTTTTGTAGTTTAAATACCTTTAGAAACCCCTCTTGTTATTCTTTACCTCCCTTGCCAAGTTCCATTCCAGCTATGCCTTGGTCTTCCTGACCTGTCATCCCTGCACAACAGGGTAACAGCCCTATACTCTCCCCAGGATGCCTGTCCCTGCTTGAACTCCCTGTGCAATTCCTTCTTGCCTTTTAGCTTGAAGAGCAGGTCTCAACTGAGCCATGCTGGTCTCTTCCCTTTCTTGCTTGATTTCTTACACCTGGGGATTGAGAGCTCTTGCACTCTAAGGAAATCATCTTTAAAGATCTGACAGCTCTGGCCTACTCCCTTATCCCTGGGGACCGTTTCTCAGACTGAATTTTCAAGACTATTTCCATTTTCAAGACTTTCTCCTTGAAGAGGTGTTAAAGAGAGACTCCAATCTTCTAAAACAGCTTAGGTAAGCAAGTTGTCTGCTAACTTGGAAAATGAATTCACTGTATTGGCAGGTAAGTAGGTAACTTAACAAATCAAACCAAGTTAGAAAGTAATATTTTTTTAATACTCCCAAAGACGAGAGCTCTCAGCTCATTGACTGAAGGGCCATCGAGGGAACCTCTCAGCTGTAGCCTTGGAGGTATTCAGCCACAATTTTGTAGCTGATCAGAAGGGGAGGGAAAGAAAATGATCACGGGTCATAGAGGAGAGCAAACCTATTAAGGAACACTCGCAAGTTCTCTTCTGATTACATAAAATTTACTATGGGAAATGTATTTGACTATGGGAATGTACTAAACTTATTATGGAATGTCCAGGAGAAGAGCCACAAGGAGGATTGAGGTGGATCAGGGAGTGGAAAATGAGTGAAAGTGGAGAAGAGGGAGGAAAAAAAGGGCCAGTTACATGTAAATGTGCTGCAGATGAGCATGTTTGTATGTCTAAGCACTGTTCCTGATCAGTGCAGTCTATTCTGTTTGATTATGAAATTGTATTCTTATTTAGTGTGTGACCTTGCTCTCCATTCTCTGTGTGTGTGATTTGCAAGTGGACCAGCTGACAAAGTAGGGGATGGCTATAGCCTGGAAAGAATCAAGTTTGAAGATGAAGCCTGGATAAACAGGGTCCGCTCATAATCCAGGTTTGGGGGAATCCATAAACATGGGAGTGACCGGAAAACAAAGGAGAATATGTGTACATCCACTCATGGGTTTCCATCCTGACCAGTTGGTAGGAAAAAGACTGTAGGTACTGCTCATACATAATCTATGCAAATGCTGTGTGTCTGTTGTGAGTGTGTGTAGTTAGATCTCTGGCATATGTGCTCCACCTTGTTACTGCCTTGACTGGCAAACATGAACAGCAGCAAGTAAGTGGAAGAGAAGAAATCTCTTGAGCCTTTAAGTTCACAGGAACCAGCTTCCCTTAACAGTGTCTGTTTTTATTTCTGTTTCATAAATTTATTAATATTGAGAAAGCAACCATCTGTACTCAGATACATTTTAAGCTGATATATTGGACTTAATCTCTCAATTTTGTCATAATTATATTATACTTTCAAAGAGCATTTATGTAAGAAATTCAGTTTCTTCAAATAACTCCTTCATTTAGTGACATTTTAAATAGGTATTGTCTCAAGAACAACACTAACTTTACACCACTGAAGACACCAGGAACTTTGTTTAAAGTAATCATTGGATCAAGGTAATGGAGAAAACGGTTTTAGTAAGGAGGTTAGTTTAGTTGGTTAAAATGACCAAGGTTACTAAGGTTCTAACTCACTCCTAGGAATGCCTATTGAAATCTTGACATCAAACAATATAAAAACCTGTCCAGGATAATTTTATTCACTTTGATTTACTAATTCATGCTAGAATACATTATTTCTGAAATATCTTACTTAAGTAACACACATTGTAGAAGATGGACAGGAAATCTAATACAAGTAGAATATCTCTGTACAATTTTAATTCTCAGTTTAGAAATTTTTAATGCAAGGATTTTTAATATGCAAAACATACAGCAATATTTGTTGTGTGAAGATGTGCTTGCTCTGTCAAAGACATGGCAGCCAATGTATAAGAGATTATAAAGAGCAGCTGCATGTCAGCTGTAACTGATTGTATGAGCACTGATAATGTAATTCAGTATAGTGGTAGGTGAATTTTAACTTTCACTGGCTTCCTTAAAGTAACCTTACTTAATTTTTATGAGTTAGACTAGATAGGTTTAATTTGCTTTTTCTCCACTGACACCTGACATCTACATTAAACAATGTTACAGCTGTAACTAAGAACTCTAGAAAAAGTTAGGCATGATAATTTAAACCACTTTTAGTAGCAATGCCAACACTTATTATTTTTGCTTGTGTGACATCTTCTACTTCCTCTTCCTGTAATTTAATAGCAGCATTGGTTCAAACATCTAAATGTTTTGAAGAGCTTTCTAACTTAAGGCTACAGTTTCGGTTTATTATTTCCCTTCAGTTTACAGCTGAGTGCAAGATATATCACAAGACATGGGAGCAGTTCCGAATTGCTCTAGGTGTTTATTTATGGTCCCTTTAAATATGGATATTAAATGAAATTGCTTCCCGGTTACTTGAACTTGTTATCTTCCATGTTAAGGACTCTTCCAGTTTTTGAAGTCATCAGAGCCTTACCTTATTGAGATAGAGTCAGTTTTATTTTTTCCCCATGCTAATAAGTTAGAATGCATATTTATTATTGTTATATAACTTTAAATTATCAGACAATGACAGGTAAATATTTAATAAAAGAAATTGTGTTATCATTTTATTTGTATTTTATCTGCATAGAAGTAACCATCAGATTTATGACTAAGTATAAGTTATTAGAGAAGAAAAACAATGTGAAAATGCTGCTCCTAATATTTTTGCAACATCCTTTTCCCAGTATGCAGCTTATCTGGATCTGGTTCAGATCAGTGAGCCTGTGTCATCATGGTTTACTCATAGACCACATAACTTATGCAGGATATTTCAACCAAGTTATTAGTAAACCAAGGTTTTTACCACTACTGAAGTTAATCAACACCTTTATTAGTTCTCAGAAGAGAGAAGCCAAGGTTTAAATAAAATAAGGACGATCTGATTTTACTTGCAGTTAATGCTGTGACACATTGTAGTGTAGAGGCTTTACACCACATTCTTCAATCTTATTAGATATGTCTCAGTGAAGGCAGTCTTTGACATCTGTATCTAAAGCCTTTGGTTACTCACCTTTCACATGTAATGAAGTCATATTATTTTTGAAGCTAGCAAACTAATTTGCCGAAATAGGATTGTTGTTATTTATAATTAAATAGTAAAATGATGTAGCTATGCATTGATTTGCATATAAATAACTATGAAGACAAATATGACCCAGAGTATCCTGAGAACCACTCAGCCTATAATAAAAAAATATATTGAAAGAAAGAACAAACATTGGTAGGTGAACAAACGTTAAGATAGAGAGAATGGCTGTTCTTCAATGGCCAGCATCCATGAAGGATTCTGTCCATTCTGTTTTTGATCCCAATCTGTGTGTTCCTGAATGCAGTTCCAGAATCCAGGTTCTAAATCCGGTTACCATCTGCCAGTCTGGGACTTCCCCAGTGGGTGCTTCACAGCATAAGTGGTGATAGTGATGAAATTGGCATCAGGAGGGTTGGGTTCGATATTGGTTTTGCATATATTTGTATTCCATTTTATTATTATTATTTTCATTAAAGTTGTTTTAGTTTTCTTTTCTAATCCATAAGTCTTCCTCCCCTATTACCTGTCTCTTCTGCTTGGTGGAATGGAAAGGGGTTAATAGAGAGCAATCTGTCCTTCATCTAGTGGCCAGCCTAGCTCTAAACCTTGACAGTGCTCACCTAAGCATCAGTTAAAAATACTGATTTACTGGGATATTTTGCATAGGATAATGTAGGTAGGGGGAATCCAATCTCTTAAGCAGGATGGTCAGTTGACATATGAATGTTAATAGGAGTCTCTGTTAAAAGGGTTCTTGCTAAGGCATCTTTGACTGGATTGGGTGAGACTCACTGAACTGATATGCTGGTGACCTCTTATAACCCAGCTGAGCCCTGATTCTATGATGTGACCACTTCCAGACACACATGACACACTGATCTTGATTATCTCAAACTGTGTACACCAACTGTGTATAAACTGCGTACATCTTAACTTACTTTGTGTAGAGAAGACTGTTCTTGACTACTCCTGAATGTGCAGGAGCAATATCTATCTGACTATTTCAGATTATCCTTCTGTTGTACAGCTTAGTCAGCACCATTTGTCTACACCAGGAACTCCCTGAGAAAGTCCCCTGGACTGCTCAGTTTCTTTTCAGAGGGAGTTAAGCACCATATTTAATTATGTAAATAGTATCTACTAATTAGTGTACACAGAGTAGGAACTGCCTGAAGGTATATCGGAGACTTAAAATTCTTGGCCCAGACAGCTCTGGTATCATTTAGCTAGTTGCCTTGCTGTGAAGTAGACTAGAAGTTTGGCCAATTACCTAGTTTCATATCCCCACCTATAGATTCAATCAGTTACTTTGCTATAGATCATAGTCCATCTAGATAGACCCTGTGGATTTCCTGGGCTTGATGGCTCTTCTGACCCAGAACTGAAGACTAAGCACTCTAAGTATGCACACAGACAGTGCTCTGTTATGTCAGTATTCCTCATCAAATGCCCTATTTTTTCAGAAAAGTACTTTTAGTTCTACTTTTTCCCTGTTTTCTTAATGTCAATCTGAATTTAACATTGCCAGTAATTCTACAGCAGTAGAAGAAAAATATACTTTATTCCTTACTATGAAATACAGTATTGATATCACCAAATTTCCACTAATAACTGAGTGGGCCAGACTGCCCAAGTTACTATATTGAGTTGTTGGAAAAATAAGTGTAAAATGAACAGGGTAACTGGTGAGTAGATATTTCTGTTCCAACTAAAAGGGAAGGACCACTTGGAAAGCAGGAAGTGAAAATTAATTTGGTAAAATGTAGTGGGATTAATAATTTTAAACACTAATCTCATTACTACCTATTGAAATGTGTTCTGAAAGTTTCCTTTACACTTTAGCTACAGATAGACCTTTGGGTGGGATTCAGCTGCTGATTCAGATTCATAAATTCAGGCGAATAGGAGCAGGTAAACACTTATATAGTAAAGATTCATTACAGTATAAGAAAATACAATTCATAAAGTCAATGGAGTCGTTGGCTAAATTGAACAAATCCAGCCGGTCATT
>JAVFHW010069415.1:58675-71660 GCA_032159205.1 Eurystomus glaucurus suahelicus | reverse complement strand
TTAAGTTGAAGGAGAATAGATTTAGATTAGATTTTAGGAAGAAATTCTTCAGTACGAGGGTGGCAATACTTTGGAATAAATTGCCCAGAGATGTTGTGGCTGCTCCCTCCCTGGAGGTGTTCAAGGCCAGGTTGGACAGAGCCTTGAGTAGCCTGATCTAGTTGAGAGGCATCCCTGCCCATGACAGGGAGGTTGGATTAAATGATCTCTAAGGTCCCTTCCAACCTAGGCCATTCTATGATTCTATGATTCTATGATTTTGATTGTGCAGACACTACCAGTTTAACCTTTTCCATTAGTCCTAGTTGCCACCTCTTTCCTTTCCCTGACACAAGAAATAGCTGAATTAACAGGTGTGGTTCCTGTGCACAAATGTTTCTGGAGGACGAGATAGATATCTTCTTATCTTCTCACTAGTTCTTACTAAGAATTTCCACAGATAAAGCTATTAAGTGGAAAAGCAACAATTATGAAAATTACATGGCTGTCCTGGATGGTGTGGAGAAAGGGTTTTAGTAAGTAGAGACGGTGGTGCAGAATTACACAGTGAAAAGGCACAGAAATAACAATGAAAAGGCAACAATACTTCCACTGTGTGGGTGATGAGAGGTGAACTTTTCCACATCTGCCTGTAGCAAAAAATATAAATCTAAAAAAATATAGAAAAAAAAAAGAGAGAGATTGCACTTCTGCTTAATAGACTCTAGAGAAACATCTTTTTTTAAAAAAAATTTTTTTGGTATCTTCACTTTGCACTGCATTACAAGTTTGTTCCATGGCAAACTCTGTAGTGAACAATGAGATTAAAATCTAGAGAACAGAAATAGACAGAGTAATGAATATTTAACTCAAGTGTTCTGAGTTTTCCTGCTCCCAGCTTGACTTTCTATGAAAGCACATATGTGGCAGAAATAGACCCAGTTACTGTCCTTACTCAAGGAAAGACTACAGATTGAGCTGAAGTGTTATTAGTCACTAGAGAAACCCCATAGGGAAGTGCTAGTATGAACTATTACTACCAAGGGAAGAAGGTGGGGTAATATTCAGCTGTCATTCAATCCCAAGAGACTCACCACGACATGAAAGGATACTAGAAACCAAGCTTAAATCAACTACACAGAGAATTAATAGGGTACACCTTGGTCTGGGGCTGAGATATCTGAAGATCACTGTGTCTTCAGGTAGTCTATATTCCTTTAGAAAAGGGAAGAAGTGGATGACTGTTAATAGAGTTAGAACATATATAAAGTGTATGTGTAATTTTCTGCACATTATGCCTATATCTGTTTTCACTAGGCATTATATCTGCTGCGGACATGCATGTTGCGAAAACAGGGGGAATAAGTCCGGTCTTGTGAGGCCGGCACCGAATATGCGACAGACGCAAATCGGGGAAACAAATAATAACCGTTTATTTACAGCAACATTTGCAGGTTCTTTTGGATTGCTGGTGATAAATTAAGAGCTACAGGTACACTACGGTTAACTGATATTATAACAACAACACACTAAAACCGACACACACACACACACTCACAAAAATTTGCCTGCTGTAAGCCCGGTCGCCTGGCTGATAGATCAGCCCGTGAACAGAAATACAGTGGAACACAAGACAGTACGGTCGCGACGAAAAGATAAAGGGGAAACAAAACAAGAATACACTCAGGGAAGCACAGAAATGCACCTGAGGAGAAATGTGAAATACACTCAGAGAAGCACAGAAATGCACCTGAGGAGAAACATTTAATACACCCGGGGAGGAAAAGTATATCACTCAGCGTGAGCTGAGGTAAATAATCTTACCCACACGGCGTCCCGAGTGGGGAGGGGTGGAGAGGGCGAATTCGTCAATCCGTCCAGTCATTGGTGTGGTTCCGAGTCCTGTCCCCCGATTTTGGGCCGTGATTGGGGTGATATTTATACTCAAATTTCCACATTGCATCACGAGGGTATACGTGGTGGGGATGACTATAGACAATCATATCGCTTATGTTAATGTCACAAAGTCCGTTAATTTACACCTGCATGGTGGAGGTAATGGCTCCTTTGTTTCAGGGCGGAAAGATGGGGGGCTGGGACCATGAGGCCTCCCCCTCATCTCGCACTCCTCCAGGCATCCAGATAACACCAGATATCGATCGATCTAGTGATGGTTGCCACCTGGCCCAGTACTTGCCACCTCATCCAGTGCTGAGTTTCATGCTTCCAGGCATGCAGCTACAGGGTGTATGTGACTTGGACTTTTGTGACTGATTAACTTGGATCTCTCCACAGCATTATGCCTATATCTGTTTTCACTAGGCATTATATCTGCTGCGGACTATGCAGGTATTCACATGACTGCAACTTTAATAAGCACTAAACAAATTAAATAATATTTAACAGTTCAACCTGGGTGATGTGTTGGTGCATGAAAGAGATCTGACTACCCTTCTGATAATCTGTGTGCAACCAGAGAAAAAGCAAACCTTTTCTCCTCTTGTTCCAGTGCTGCAGGCTGGATGAGAAGCATCAATCCACTACTGAGGTGGGAGATTGATTTTACATTCTTCCTTATTGAGCCTGCAACCGTGATGAGACAAAAGCGTTAAAGACAGCAAAAAATAACATGGGGTTTTGTGAAATTACAATTCCCAGCAGAATTAAGGTGAAAGTACAGTTAAACTCTCCACTGAGGGATCTTAGTATTTACAGCTATCAGATTAGAAGAATATTTTAACGAGTGTTACAAATGTAATGGAAGGGCTCGACAAATGGCAGATGACTGCTAGGGTTAGTAAATAATGGCTGTATTTGAATGTGAATCTCGAATAGCAGCATTAAAATGTTTAAGTCTGTTTTAGTTCCCTTATTTGGTCCTGTGGTTCTTTGCCTCCCTGACCAAACTGTCTGCTAGGCCTAATGCATGAGGTGTCTGGCTTTGCAGTGGACAGCCATGGTATGAGCTGCATTTGTGCCTCATGTTTTATTTCTAGGCAGATATTTAGATGTCTGGAACATTCTGAGTACCAGAGAGAGGAATTCCTCCCTTTCCACCACACTGTACTTCTCAGGATACTCATCCCTCCTGCCTTTTGAGGTCCATCAACATTACTATGAGGAGTGGTTGCAGCAGAATCATAGAATCACAGAATGCCAGATTGCAGGGGACCTCAAGGACCATCTAATCCAACCGTGCAAGGTAAAAATATATAGTTTAAGTGAGATGGCCCAGCACCCTGTCAAGCTGAGTCTTAAAACCATCCAATGTAGGGGAGTCCATCACTTCCCTTGGGAGACTAATCCAGTGTTTAATTGTTCTCATTGTGAAGAATTTTCATCTGGACTCCAACTGGAATCTTCCCAGGAGTAACTTGCAACCATTCCCCCTTCTTTTTTTCCATATGACTCATTATAAAAAGGGAGTCTTCTTCCTCTTGGTTGCCACTCTTCAAGTACTGGTATATGGTAATAAGGTCTCCCCTAAGCATTCTCTTCTCAAAGTTGAACAAATCCAGATTTCATAGAATCATAGAATCATAGAATGTTTCAGGCTGGAAGGGACCTCTAGAGGTCATCTAGTCCAACCTCCCTACACAAGTAGGGACATCTACCTAGGTCAGGTTACTCAGAGCCTCATCGAGCCTGACCTTGAATGACTCCAGGGTGGGGCCTCCTCCACCTCTCTGGGCAGCCCGTTCCAGTGACCCTCATGCTAAAGAACTTTTTTCTAATATCCAACCTAAATCTATCTTTTCCTAGCTTAAAACCATTACTCCTTGTCCTGTCACTACAAACCCTTGTGAATAGACCTTCCCCTGCCTTTCTGTAGGTCCCCTTCAGGTACTGGAAGGTCAGTATAAGGACACGCTGGAGGTTTCTCATCCTCTCTTCACCTGGCAGGTCTTCAAGTCCCTTGATCATCCTTGTGTCCTTTCTCTGGACCCTTTCCAGCCTGTTCGCATCTTTTTTGTATAGTGGAGACCAAATCTGAATGCAGTACTCAAGGTGTGGCCTGATCAGTGCCAGTGAAGTGGGACAATGACTTCTTTATCTTTGCTGCTGATATTCCTCTTAATGCAACCCAGCATCATGCTGGCCTTCTTTGCTGCTGCAGTGCACTGATCGCTCATGTTGAGCCTGCTCTCCACCAAGACCCCAAGTCCCTTTCCATAGGGCTGCTCTCTAGCCAGGCGGATCCCAGTCTGAGCTGCATTCCTGGATTGTGTGTTCCTAGGTGCAAGACCTTACACTTGTCCCCGTTGAACTTCATAAGGTTCCTGCTAGCCCACTCCTCCAGCCTGTCCAGATCTTCCTGGAGGGTGGCTCTCCTCTGGAGTGTCAAATACCCCATTTATTTTTGTGTCATCTGCAAACTTCATCAGGGTGGTCTTAATCCCAGCATCCAAGTCACTTATGAAGATATTAAACAGCACTGGGCCCAACACTGATCCCTTGGGGACCCCACATGTGACCGGTTGCCATTTTGAAGATGAACCATGTACCACCACCCTCTGGGTACGGCCTGCCAGCCAGTTCCCCACCCACCACACCGGCCATTTTTCTAGGTCATAACATCTCAGGTTTTCAAGAAGGAAGCTGTGGCAGACCATGTCAAAAGCCTTGGAGAAGTCCAGGTAGACTGTGTCCACTGCTCACCCTGCATCAACCAAGCAGGTTACTTTGTCACAGAAAGCGATCAGGTTTCTTAAGCACGATTTGCCCCTGGTGAATCTATGTAATTTTTGAAGCCTGTCTATATGGCAGATGTGGTCAGAGCGCTCTGTTGAAATGAATATAATACTTCTTAGCTTACTGGCTCATAAACATCTGGTGGTAGGAGGAAGATCGAGATCTAGAAGAGAAATCCAGTAAACTACGGATTACCATCAAGTATCTTAGATATTGTCAGGCAACAAAATTATCTTGATAAATCTTGTACTGCATCTTTTTGCACGGTGATACTATGGGCCTTCTGCTCTCATCAGATCCTGACAACTAAATTACCTGAAGTACAGTATTAACAGCACTCATGATATTCTGTAAAAGCCACAGACTGACAGTTCTTTCAGTTATGCCTCAGTAATTTGCCAGAAGTTAGAAATGAACACTCTGAATATGACTGGCTCCAGCCAGTAGCACACTGCTTAACCCTAATTGTTTAACCTTGTTTTAGCTTCATTGCCTGCCGCTGTTGCTGTGGATTGTCGTATGGTGGAAGTAAATGTAAATTAACCCTTTTCTGATTTGAAGCAATCCTGGATTTTCCCTTTCACCTAGTTGTATTCACAAGGAATGAAGTTGTAAAGTATGTGTTGTGGTAGCCTTGCTGCCTTCTCTCCCATTCACTGAGTTATTCCTAACAGCATTTGGTTTTGAACAGAAATCACCTCTTTTCTGAATAAACTTATTTTCTTCAGATGAAATTTATTCTGTTCTGACTGACAACTGAAGGAATACTACCTGCCCACTTGGGCATGAACTCTCCCATGGAAGCACTGACTTAAGCATAGGTTTCTGAGATGCCATTGTCTATGCCACTCTGGCAGCTGATGCCCCACTCTCTCTCTGGCCAGCACAGGGCTCTCCTGAGACCAGGGTAAACTGATTTAGGCAGCTCTGTTAGACAGACACTTGTCTTGCCTGCAGTGTTATTGCAGGGCCAGAAAAGTGCCAGCACCAACACAAAAAAGGGGCATGCTTTCATAAAATGCAGTGCATAGGAGTTATTTATTCATACTTCTCCAGTGAAAAGTCCATTTGTTTGACAAGTTTGTTGATAAGAGTTGACAAATTGTGCAACTATGAAGGCAACTTAAAATTACATTTAAAGGAAGACAAAAATTTTGCAGGTATTTCTGCCTTAAGAAGATGAGTTAACTTCTTGATAAATTAAATTGTTCTTTCATGTATGCTAATTGTTTTTCCAATAAGTAAGTTTTTTTCTGCATTTCATCAGATAGTGCTAGAAGAATTTGTGTAAACTGGTGGCAAAGATCAAATCAATAAATACTCATTTCTTAAATTATTTGTGTTGATAGTGATTGTTACATTTAAGAGTTTTATTTCCTTTTTAAATGTAGTATAATGTCTCAATTATTAGTTTTGTATACATATATGATGTAAGTTCTGATGGGAATTTAATGTCTGTGCTATATGTTTCAAAACTGAAAATACAGTTTGCAAATTATATATAGTACTTAAGGAGTTTTGTCTGATAAGAGTATATTCAAATCTCAAAGACTGGCTGGCTTTTGACTGATACATCCTGATAGGTAAATTAAATCTGTGCTAATGAGAGTTTAAAAAAATCTGTAGTTACAGAGCACCAGCTTAATGTGATTTCTGCAGAAGATACCTTAACTATACTTGTAAAGCAGGATAAAAGTATGTTGTGTGTTTTGCACACATACTGTATGTTTTTCTCTTCATACTCTGTCCCTACAGCAAGACCAGAAGAAACAGTCGTGTGTCTACCTGAATTGCTGGGGAAGAAAAAAAGCATGTCTGATTACCTGTTCATTGTGACAGTGATGTGAACTGCATTTGTACCTGTTTGTGTTTACTCCTGAACTGAGCGGACCAGGTGACATTTGCAACTCCGTCAAACTCAGCGAGCAATACTTTTCATGCTTCAAACAAGCAAATAAACAAACAAACAAAGCAGGCCAACATTAAGTTATTAAAATGTGTAGTCTACAATGAAGGCCACTTTGTTCATGGCATAAGTAGCAGCCTCCATGAGGGAGAAGAGTGGGGCTGAGATGTGTCTCTGAGATATAGGGCTGACTTTATAACACTTTTTAAACTCCGTTCTTGCGGATATGCTTTCATTAGTGCTCATGTCACCCTGGACTTTTTCTGAAGCTTAGGTTAAATGTGTTTCATTGTTCAGTTGTAGAATTTGGGGGTAGTTGTTCTGATTATTGATTATTAAGTTTTAGCACTTCAGAAATGAGGAGAGCTTTGGAGAAACGAGTGTATAACTTACCAGAGGGATTCATCCCACAGGAGAGCAGGTGATGTTATTGGCACCTGGCTTTCCTTGTTGTTTCAATAGGGTTGGAAAATTCCTGTTGTCACTGGAGGGTGTGAAGGAACTTCTAGTATGTCTGCTAGATGGTTGTGATGGATAACAGTCATTAGCATACAGCTTTTTATCTGTACACCTCAGAGCACTTCACAGTGGTTGAGTTACATCATGAAGCGACTTACCCTTTGTCACAGAGTGGGCTGGTTGCAAATTTGGAAGAAAAGAAACAGTCAGAATAATTTTTTGCTTTCTAGTCCACACTGTTTCTGTCAATGTGTCTTAGTTGAATCCTTCCTCAAAACAATGCTGCATGTTTTCATATCCTGCACTAGCCTGTAGGCCAATTTAATTTTGTGTCTTGGAGACTAAAGAAATCGGGATAACATCAGTAGTTAGTAGCAAGAAATTTCTTGTATGTTCTTTGAGCAGTGAAAAACAGAAGCTTCACCTACTTACTACAATTTATCTACCAGATTTTGTCAAGTGTAATTGTCTTACATTTGTAGTGCGTTCTTCATGACAAAGAAAAGAGCATGAAATGCAAAAGGGATTTGACACAAATATTTCTGAATCTAATATACATCAGGTTTTGAGCATTAGCAAAATCAACATATGCTTCTGACAAGTGAAGCCCTACAGCTACTGGAAAGAAATCCTTTAATATCTGCAGCTGCAGGTTATGAGTTATATAATTAATCCAAGTGTACAGCAGCAACATGTTGGCTTCATTGTGCTTTGACAGTATAGCATACCATTAGGTATTTCTTTCTGTAAAAACAAGCATTTCTTCCATCTTTTCTCCCCTCCTTTTCTGCCTTCACATACTGAGTAAATGTTGAACAACTTCCAAAACATATTTTCTTCACTTTTCTCCCATTAGAGCTGTCCCTTGTCATAGCCAGGAGTGAGATTTTGATTTTCTAATAGACAGATTTTTCTCATGACTGAGATTATACATGTGTGCGTGAGAAATGCCTCAGTTGCATTCCCCATCTATCAACAGTTCCCTTGATTTGTAGCTGCATCACCATTTTAAGAAGAGCTGAAAGCACTGGAAGTTTAGACATCATGTGTCATGGTGATGATATGCTGCAATGGGGAATATAATTCATATGGAGTTGCATCCTGCTTTATTATTAGGTTTCACTCCTAATGGTACAGGCATTTGAATATTCCCTCATTGTTAATCAAGACTTCCATCGAAAGGTTGCCATTGGGTTTTGTATTTTTCTGCTAGATTTTTCACTTTGTGCTGAGAGCAGCATGGGTTACTGTTACCCCAGTAAGTCAGATTTGCACAGAGCATGATAATTTTATTTCGGTGCTAAAAAACACTGTGACTGTTGAACTCTAAAGAGAACTTTATTTCCTACCACAAGTGATGGGAACTGAAGTTTACTCACTGTGAGGTCTGAGCCCACTCTTCAGTATATGCAGTTCTGTTAAATCCATGGAAAACCGGGGGCATCCACCTATTTTTAGTGTCAGTTCTTTCTAGGTAGCTCTATTATCACTTGTCTGCTTTGACTTTTCCACTTCTTTCATAACATTTACACCATATGCTGCTATCTCTCTATTTGCAGAATATAAAGAAGGAAAGGAGAAGATTTGTTAGCTACCTCTATTCACTATTCTCATTCTATGCAGTTTTTCAACAAAAAATAGGTATTGAAATGGGTAGAGTTGTCTTCTTTTTTTCTGGTCAGCAGGCTTTTGACCCCCAGCTAGGTGCAGGACAGGTCTCAAAATGCACCATGGAGCTTGAGTAAGTTTTCATTAGTCATCCTAATGACTCTAGATTTAATTTAGGTCCATGAAAGAGATTTATAACAGAATGCTTCTCCAGCTGCTGTTTGGCAGAATCCGGTGTTGTCCTAGCATGACTCTCCTCCTTGGCACCTTCCACAACTGATTAACAGAGTGCCTGCAAGATCTTTCAGATGTTTTCAAAGCAGTCTCACAAACAAATTTCACCTTACTGCTTACTTTTCAATTCTGCTAGCATGCAGCTTTTACCATTCTCCATCTAAACAGCTGCTTGGGAATTTGGATTTTGTTTGCTTGTTTTACTGGTTTATTACCATTCCTGTCAGGTTGCTCAATGGCTTAAAACTCTATGGCTTGTGGTAGGAGGAAAAAGAGATAAGACAAAACCTTTATTTCCTTACCTAGCTGATATTTTTAGAAAGTGGGGAATTCAACACTTGACAAATACTGCAGGAATCTTCCCCAAATCCCTTCTGAGTTCCCTGAGGGAGGAAATGGGATGATCAGGATTATCTTTCTGGTATAGAAGCAGGGCCTCACTATCACTGTTGTAAATCATGTTTCCAATTGGCCTAGATGGGATTGGATAGTCCAAACCTCCTTGAGACGTCTGTAAGTCACCTGCCAAGCCACCCTTAGTATGAGATAGGCCTGCACAGTCCAACTGCATACAACCCTATATTCCCTTGTTCAGTGTCATTCGTTCCCATAGTTTTGCTCATGTGATGCCTGTCTGTCCACATGACACTCACTTGCAGTTTTTCTGTGTAACCTGAGTACCACAGACATCATGGAGCCATTTCATACTTTTGCATGTGACCAAGCGCAGAACTGCAATATTTTCTTCCCAAGTAGCAGTAAAACAGTCGGGAAAACTCTGTACGAACTTTTTTAACAGCTACTTATTGCTGGCAGGCAAAATACAAAAGAAAGATCTGTGGAAAAATTACAAATACCATACAGAAAACTCTCTCTCCAGGAGTAGTTTGCACTCACTGTAATTATGAAACAAAATGAAAGTTTGGTTGGATTCAGACATGCACTAGCATTTGTCTGACTCAGTAGGTCATTAGCAATATGATTTTTTCTTTGTGAGAAAGACAGTAGTGTAACTGGACAGTTCTGCATAGCATAACTGAATTGGTATAATCTTGTCAATGTAACAGGTCCTGTTAATTGTAATGGTGGCAGGAGCTGAATGTGATGTTTTCTAGGACTGTGGGAAAATAACAACACTCCCGCGGAGATTCTTTTCCCATTCAGAGCCTGCTGTTTGTTATCTCTCTTGTGTAATCCTGGCATTTTAATGATATCCATCCTCCTCCAAGAGAAGAAAATTAATGGCACACATATATTACCCTGAGCATCTTGTAATACTATTACACGAGATGACTCAATCATAACAGTTTCAAAAATCAAATATGGTAGCTTAGTTAGCAAATATAATAAGCAAGCTGAACCTTATTCATGCATTTAATTTCCAAATAGAAGCTTAATTACAGCAAGAAAATGGGAGATCTGTTGTTTCTGTTAAGAAGAGTTTCAAAGTGTGTCTGAGAAAAATTAAAATTAATGAAAGGGAGAAACAAAAGAAATAAACTCGCTATATTCCCCTGCTATTTCCTCTCTATTTTTCAAGTGCTGCATTTAATAAAGGGAAGCATACAAATTTAAATGCACTCTTATTGACTCAGAGAAGCATCACCCAACTATTTGACAGTGAGCCAAACAGCCCTTTTTCTCTGTTGTCCCTTAGTTCCATCTCAGACATATCCTTCAGGGAGTTTAATGAAGGGTTTACTTTCAGTAGAGGTGCATTGTACTGACCTCTTTGTCTCCTTATTTTACTGCTACATCCCCCTGCTTTTATTCTTAGAAAGAGAGAGAAAAAGTACTCCTGATGGGACACAGATTTGTTGGAACAAAATATGTTGCTATTAGAGCAGGACGGTACAGTTAGAATTAAATAAACTGATATATGGAAAATTTCTGCTGTGTCCTCTGTGACTGGCAGACAGCATCATCCTGAAAACAGTGGCTCTCAGGCTGCAGGGTAGAAAGCAGGTGAAGAAATTTGTTACTGCCCACCATTGGAAATTATTTCTGATTGATACTGTGTTTTTAAGCAAGTCTCAGACTGTGTGTTTGTGAGAAGATAAAGCCAAGGGTACATGGACATCAAATGTGTAATCTACTGCTGTAGAGACAGTGGGAATAGTTTGTACACTGTGTACAAACAATTACAAGAAGTAGTGGGTTTAAATTATAGCAAGGAATATCCAATCTACATATCAAGGAAAAAATTCCTTCCAAAGACAGAGAAGTAGTTGATATGTCTGACAGGTCTGTGAAATACATATCACAGAATGTTTTTATGAATACCTGAGACAACGATCTGTCAGAAATGTCAAAACTGTAATTGTTCCATATGACAAAAGTGGAAAAACTAAAAGACATCTTTTAGTCCAATTTTACGATCCTAGCATTTTGGCTACAGTCAATGGAGATCAGTTTTACAGGACTTCATCAATTATTAATGGTTTGAAAGGTAGAAATACAGAGAGAGGCACTAGGCTTCATTTGTGAGGCAGTTCCTAAATGTGGACTGAAAAATAGCTGAGAAAACCAAGCCAGAGCATACATTTTGTTCACGTTATACCTTGAGAATTTTTCTGAAATAGAACTATAAATTTTTAGATATAAATACCAAAGAGTCAGACACTTGCTGTTTACTTATGTTGTAATACAAGTACCATAAAATCTTGGCAAATTTGTACAAGTACTGCTGCTTTTCATTGATTTTTAAAGTACTTTAATTCTTCAAATATTCCATATGATTTCTCTAGTAATTTTACATATTATGCAATATTTTTATAGTACTCTATTTTAGCTGTGTTTTACTTCGCATAATGCTTTTGCAAAGAGGTCTTAAAAGCAAAAAACTGTGGCTTCTCTTTCAGTGGTGAATTAAGGAACTTATCTTTACAAAACTGGAAAGTAAATGATACTCATGCATCACTTCCTATTATAAAAATGTCAATAGAGTCAGATTCTGGGTGACATATGTTTCTGGTAATTCCCTCAATTATGAACAGTCAGATTTCTTTATTGTACTTTTGTTAGTTGAAGAGAAACATACTGAATTTTATGGATTGCTACTTGCTACTTTTTGCCCTGATGACCGATATGTATCTAGATTTCTCTGTAAACCATGAAAAACATAAAGAACAGATTAGATAATGTTCTTTGTCAAAGCCTAAACAGCTTTACAAATACTGTTTTGATTTTCTCCTTAAAAACATTGGAGATTTAATAGAACTGGTTTTTTATCAAATTATTTTTTTTACTCGGTTGAAACTTCCAATGAAATGGAAATTTTTAAGTTATAGTCTGGCTAGGAAAAATGGAGAAGGCTCTTTGCCCTCCTTTTGCCTTTTTACACAATCACTTGCTGTGCCACCAGCAGATCATAGAATCATTCGGGTTGGAAAAGACCCTTGGGATCATCAAGTCCAACCACCAACCCTACTCTACAAGTTCTTCCTAAACCATATCTAAATGGCTCTTAAACACAACCAGAGATGGTGACTCAACCACCTCCCTGGGAAGCCTATTCCAACATCCTTGCCCTTGGCTGTAGCTCAGAGCTACACCTCTCCCTGTTCCTTTAAAACCAGCTAATGACCCATCTCATCCCCATTCTGCAGCAGCCCTGCCAAGCATGGCGTGTATTCCTAGCCCTGATTTCCCGTATCATCTGTATGACAGACTGCATTTGCTGCTCTTGCATTGCAAAAAGTGCTAAGCTTAGCAAAAACACAGCTCCAAAATTCTCTCATTCGTTACTTCCAAGTGAAAACATGAAGTCATTCAAAAAATCTTGTTAAGCCCCAAGAGCTTTTGTTAAGATTTGAACACTTCCCACCTTAGAAGGCTAAACTTTGTACAAAAGGCTGAGACTGAGACATGAAGGCTCCAGGGGGATCTTATACTGACCTTCCAGTACCTGAAGGGAACCTACAGAAAGGCAGGGGAAGGTCTATTCACAAGGATTTTAGTGATAGGACAAGAAGTAATGGTTTTAAGTTAGGAAAAGATAGATTTAGGCTAGATATTAGAAGAAAGTTCTTTAGCATGAGGGTCATAGAGCACTGGAACAGGCTGCCCAGAGAGGTGGTGGAGGCCCCATCCCTGGAGTCATTCAAT
>JAVFHW010069415.1:39520-58575 GCA_032159205.1 Eurystomus glaucurus suahelicus | reverse complement strand
AAGAAAGTTCTTTAGCATGAGGGTCATAGAGCACTGGAACAGGCTGCCCAGAGAGGTGGTGGAGGCCCCATCCCTGGAGTCATTCAAAGTCAGGCTTGATGAGGCTCTGAGTAACCTGACCTAGGTAGATGTCCCTACTTGTGTAGGGAGGTTGGACTAGATGACCTCTAGAGGTCCCTTCCAACCTGAAACATTCTATGATTCTATGATTCTATGAAGATTTCAAAAAAATGCCTGCAATAGTATGGAACGTCGATTAGCCATTTTCTGTTGTCCGCAGATGAGTGGTCATTCTTACGTAATATGGTACAAAATTCCAGTTGAGTTCCCTTACAAGTTTGCAGCACCCAAGGCATAAGTCAAGAACTGCATCTTGAAATCTGATTACAACCTGTCCTGGGTATCCATTCTAGCCTTTTTTGACTCAGTTTTATTTTGATTTTGCTTTACAGTAGTCAAAGTTCTAAGTTTAAATATTATTATCTGCCTTTTCCTCAGCCACTCTCCCTGTCCTACTCATGGTATCAAACCTAAGAAATTAGAAGGTAAAGATATTTATCTGATGTTTTAAAATAAATATTCCAGTTATTTTTTCATGGAATGAAAGTATTGCATATTATCTGAACATGTGATCAGCACTCTACTCCAGACAAATGTCACCATAGAGCCATCTGGTGCATTTTTCTTGCAACTCCACTGAAAAAGTACTGATACTGCAGAAAATCGGGAATCCATTAGGAAAAAGATTAATTCTTCACAGCGGTGAATAGCATAGAAAACAATTACTTCATGTTGTTGTGGTTAGACGATGAAAGAGAAAAGGTCAACATTATTTACTGGAGTTTAGATGTTAAGGAACAAAGATATCAAGAATCCTAGCTCCAAAAAGTCTGACCTATGATTCTTCCCATGCATTTCTCAGTTTGCACAGATATAGCTATTCTTAAGAGCTTGGGAGCTAATTCAGCTAGTACTACACATTAGTGAGATATGACACAGGAAGTGTGTAATCCAGGTGGAGGTTGGCTTGTTGGTTTTTTGTTTGTTTGTTTTTAAATAGAGCACCTGGTGATGAGTGAAGTGCTCATGTTTTGGGAAGGCTAGGAGAAGACAATATATGAGGATAGAGATTAATACAAAGTACTGGCATCAATGTCAGCAATTCTTATGGCCTATTTGTTTCTTTTCTGGATTGTAATTTGTTGTAAGTTAGGTCACTGTCTTGAGGAAAATAGTAGTGTGCGGAAACAAATCTACAAGGGTCAGTGATTCAGAAAACATATAAATCATATGAGTAATTGTGATGATTCATACAGTCATTGCAGAGCCAGTGTCACTTGTACTATTTCCCTAAATTCAGAGCAAATGAAATCAGAAAAGCCTGGCAAAAAGATTTTTTTATGTCATTAGCAAAGCTTTTTGTTTACAGCACTGGTTTCAATGTAAAATTTTGGAGGGAGTATGTTTGTTCTGGTACCTCAGATACTAGCTCTGGACAATTTTGTTACTGTAACAAAAGAAGGGATATTTCCCTTTAGTCTAATTGGAGTTGGCTGCTGCTGTGCTCAGCTTTAGGAAGTTAATGCTATTCAGCATGAACCTCTTTTGCCATCTGCTGAAGGTACTACAGAAGATCAGTTGCCTGTGGTTTATTTTTTGATAGGTCATGTTAAGCAAATGCACTGATGCTCTTTGTGTGCAAAGGAGTGAGTGTTATGCAAAAAATAGGTCAGGGGAATTGGAAGAGCATACTGAAATAACACAGCCCTCCCTCCAGGAGAGGAGGATAGGAGGACAATTCATTTATGGTCATTTATGATATGGGCCATGGACACAGAGTGTCCCCTGTGTAGTGCCTTCTTACTGGCTAAGTAACATGTATGACAGCTGTGGAATGCTGTTCCTCGTATCTAGTTCTCTTGGCTTTCTGAGAAGCAACAAGGAGCTGAACAGATAAAACTCACAGATGAAGGATAGTTAGAAGACCTGCCCAACTTTATGGAGGCATAAATTCTGCAAAGGCCTTATCCATTCTTCACAACGGACAGGAAGACCACAGCAATATCAGTAAATCTTTTTGGTATTAAGCATTGGAGATACTGACGAAGAAATAATTTTAATCACTACTATGCTGGACTAGATTTTAGTTGTCAGCCCCCAGATGAAAGACTAGTTAATCATAAGGAGCGTTCAAGTATAGGGAGTATTCATATACACTGCAGGATGGACTTCAATGGTTTTTTTCCTTCTTTTAAAGGAGCTGCTTGAAAGCTAAGAGAATGATTAAATTCCATGTTAACATTGTCTTTGTGCAAGGAGAAATGCAAGCTAGAGGTCTGCTGTAGCTTTCTGTAGGATTAATCCCTTTGGAAGAAGAAGCACAAGTGCAGAAGGAAAGTTTAAGAAATTAAATCTTGATGCTGATCAACTAAGAAGCAGAAAAATTATCCAACACCTTGTTTAAACAGAGACCTTAAGTATTGAATTGGAATCTTTTACCTGCCTATCCTTATCCAAATTTATTTTAGGATAGGTTTGGTTCCCTTTTTTTATTTTTCTTTTTTCTTCTTCTTGTTTTTTTTTCTTCTTTTTCTTTTTGATTTAGGATTAGGTGGCTTACTCAATATGCAAATGTATATATTCTGCAACCTGGAGAAAGCCCCGTATTGTTTTCTAACTATAAAATAGAACAATTTCTGAAGTAAAAATTTCCAAGATACAGGGGAAAAAAAATGCAGCAGTTAAGGAGTGCTCTCTAACAGCAGTGATTATGTGTGACTGTAAAAACATTCAGACACAAAAAGGCAATTTTTGAGTCTTCCCTATCCGTTAGGTGACACTGTCACCTTCTTGACAAATCCAGTATCTTTCAATCTGTTGTGATTTCCTTAATAGAATCTATTAACAAAATAATAGCTTTTAGTAGGATCTGGAAAACACTCCATGAGGAATACATTTTAAGAAAGTGTGAAGTTTGTAAAAGCAGGAATTAGATCCAAGTTGCACATTCTGGTGCAATAATTTTCTACACGTATTGCAAAAAGGACTGATATATTTTTGCAAGAACTGTGAAAAGAACCTGAGTCACCTTTTAGCTTCTTAAGGTATGCTAATGATAGTCCTCTTAAACCCATTTACACTACTATTCCAAAATTGTGAGAGATTCAATAAGCTGAGGCACAAAAGACATAGTACTGATCTCCCAGGCTTAAAGGAAGCTTGACTCCAGATGCAAATTTGGCAGCATCATTCCATCCCTAAACAGATCTCATTATGGCAAGACCTAGGAAGTGGATTTTGTGTCATTTAGTTATTAAGTGCTTGCATTCAATTTGAGTTGTTTATTCCTGCTAAAAGTTGTATGAACTAGCTAAAAAGAAGTTGAGAGCTGGTGGTTTGCTGTAGGTGCTTAGGCTGCTTCCTCAGGTATTTTCCATATTTCATTTATCAACATCCAAGATTTAAAAGATAGCAAACTCACTACACACAGTAATAATTTTATAGTTGTTTTGAAAACCTTATGAAATATTTTTTTTTAAATTCAACTACCTATTTATGATCTTTTTCCATGATCTTTTGTGCCAAGAAATTGTGCCAGAAGAATTTGTACTGTGGCAGATTCTTAGTTATACTGCAGCAGATCACAAGGTCCTCCATTATTAGGTCCCATAACACCAGTTTAAACAGAATATGATACTATTACTGAAATCTGGTAAATTAAGAACTCTCTAACATTTAGTTTAATGTTAGAAAGCCAGCATTACTTTATTCAGTGTTGGGTGCACGGGGGATCATTCCTCCTATCATGCACACTGTAGGATACATTAGTTACAGCTTATAATGCTTCAACATATACATATACATTATATTTCCTAGAAAGATCATACATACTCATCATATGTCCTAGAGTTAATTATAATATTTATATAGTCTTAACACATGCATCTTAAGTGTGAGGGGCTTCTTGAGGGGTCTTGGGTGGTCTCTAGTGGTCTCAGATGGTCCTTCAGGAAATGAACTTTACTTGACTCCCAGTTCTTTCTCCTAATATGGTCACAAGCTGGCCCCTCGTTTCTTACAGTTTGTTGCTGTTGCCTCTGGATCTGGCTGGTTCTTCTTCGTATTCTAGGATTGTGGTTATCAAGTTTATGCAAGTTCTTGTACTACTGCTGACTAAGTAGCTTAATGTGTAGGCTACTATTCCCCTCTTTGAGACTTTTAAGATTTTCTTAGGAGTCTCATCTTAATTTGATTGTATTGGTAATAACAGTATTTATCCTCCCTGAGAAATCTACATAGCTTTGTTAGACAGTGAGTGATCAATGGAACACACTGGATAGTAATGCAACATAGAATATATATTATATATATATATATATATATATATTCTATAATATATATAGAATAATATATTATTACCATGATGGCCACAAATAATTCTTTAATCCACTGCAGATTAGGTAACCAAGAGGTAAACCAATCCCACCAAGAGTTTTTCTTTGTTTTCTCCTATTCCAGTATGGCTCTCTCTACTGATGATATTCCTGATTGTTGGACTTTGAACCCATCTATATAACTGCAACATTCTTTCCCTATTATTGCACAAGCACGTCCTTGACTCGCTAATAGATAATCTAAGGCCATTCTATTTTGCAAAGGTACCATCCTCATTTGCAGTAGCTCAAATAAAGTACTATTCAGTACCTTGACAGTGGCACTGGCTGCTTGTTCTATTAATGCTGACTTTCTCTTTAGATTTTGGCTGTATCCTTACCCTTAATAATGCTAGAGGTAAGGCTTGTGATGATTTTATGTGGATTTCCTGACAAATTTTACTAATATGTCTTATAATACTCTGATTCATTCTTTCTACCTGTCCACTGGCCTGCGGACGCCAAGGTGTGTGCAAACCCCACTTGATTTTTAAGAATCTAGCTACCTCCTGTATTATTTCTGCAGTGAAATGAGACCCCTACCTGATGACATGCCCACAGGTACCCCAAACTGAGGAACAGTTTCTTTTGACAGGGCTTTTATTACCTCTCTAGCTTTGTTGGTGCGACAGGGAAAGGCTTCGGGCCATGCAGAAAGTGTATCTACCAATACCCATAAATACCTCTACCCATTTTGCCGAAGTAATTCTGAAAAATATTTGCCAATAGTCTCCTGGGCAGTTTCCCTTCTTCTTCACCTCCATCAGAGATTTCTGATATAGTTGTAGATTATTTTGCAACATTTTTGACATCTCTTTACAATATTTTTAACACTGCCACAGATTTGAATGCCTATGATCAGCTCCTGTAAGCTGTCAATTAATTATTCTATTCCCCAATGAGTGGGTTGGTGTTTTTCTTTGACAGTCCTTCTCATTAGGCTTTATGGAATGATTGCTTGATTCTGAGAAGTGATCCACCAGCCTTCTGGATTTTTGTTAGCATGTGACATCATTGCAAGTTGATTATCACTTTCTAAATGTCCAGGAACTTCTCTGGGAAAGTCACATATTGTTCAGGAATTACAAAAAATATTTATTATTTTGCAATTTCTTTTGCAGTTCTATCAGCCAAACAGTTGCCTATGTTCAGTGGATTGTCCCATATCGATGTGATTTGCAGTATATTATAGCCACTTCCTCTGGAACTTGTGTGCTTGCTAGCAAATTGAAGATGGTCTTCTCATGTTTGACAGGGAATCTTTGTGCAGAGCAGGGAGAGGTCAAGCCTCTATAACCTTAGTTTGGGTTACCACTGCACATCCAGCTCTTTGCTTCCCATCCCTTACAAAACTACTCCTGTCCATATGCAGCTCACAATCAGGGTATTCAAGTGGATTGTCTTTCAAATCCTACCAGCTCAAATACACCCATTGAATGATCTGCAAGCAATCATGATATAATACTGATTGCTCTCAAATCTTGCACCAGCCTATAATTGTCCAAATAAGGTTTCTTAACAGGCAAAATAGGTGTACTGAATTTGGATTAGCATTCTACCAACAGTCCATACTGCTTAAAATTGTTTTTCAGAGGCTCGAGCCTCTTTCAAGATTCCAGTTTCAAAGGGTATTGTCTTCACCTTACTGGTCCTACACCTGGCTTCAGTTGGATCTTTACCAGTTCAGCTGCTTGAGACCTCCCAGGGATCCCAGTTGCCCACACGAGAGGAGTGACGGCATTTTCCACTTCTTCTGGAATATCCTTTTATTCTGTTTCTTGTTGCCGCAACATAAAAGCTGGAACATTTACTCTCAGGAATGTGCACTTGTATTTTTCCTTTTTCAAAGGTAACCTTTGCTTCTAACATACTTAGAATAATCTCTACCTAGCAATGGCATTGGGCACTCTGGCATATAAAAATTAAAAAGTAGTATAGAGGTTCGAGTCCCCTTTGGGTTGATTCTGTGTCTGGTTATTGTTTTGTGCATGTTTGTGTGTATTGTATTATATTTTTTGTGTGTGTTGCTAGTGTATTATTTTATGATGGGTTCTGGCAATCACAGAACAGAGGAATTCTAAAGGCTAGCCCTTTAGGTTGTATATTAAGGCACCGAAGAGATTTAAGGGGAGACTCATTGATTCAGAAGAAATTGATCATATATTGTAATAGCTGGTGGTCAATATATAAACTGGAAAATCAAGAGAAATGGCCGAAGAACTGAAGTCTAACTTATTACACAATATTGCAGTTAAAGTTGTTTTCTTCATTGGAAGGCAAGTGGGACAAAGTACCATATGTTGATTTGTTCCTTGCTTTGCAGGAATCTCCAGAGTGGAGATAGGAATGTGGTTTGATGCCCAGAGATCCCATGTAATAACATCAGAAAAGCAATAAAAAATAAAATAAAATATGCTATTTGCCTTGTAGTATTAGCAAATGTTTTATTAAATACGGTATTCCAGAGGAAGAGGATGTGGAACTGTTAGTGAGCCCTGGGGTAACAATAAATCAGGATCATTTACCAGATTTTGGTAACAGCCTCATCCAACCTGATTCTGAACAAATCCAGTGATGGAGCATCCACAACTTCCCTGGGGAACATGTTCCAGTGTCTCACCACCCTCAGAGTGAAGAACTTCTTCCTAATTTCCAATCTAAATCTACCTTCTTCCAGTTTGAACCCATTACCCCTCATCCTATAACTACAACCCCCTGTAAAAGTCCCTCCCAGGCTTTATTGAAGGCCCCCTTCAGATACTGGAAGGTCACAATAAGATCTCCCTGGAGCCTTGTTTTCTCCAGACTGAACAACCCCAGCTCTCTCAGGCTATCCTCATAGGAAATGTGTTCCAGCCCTCTGATCATCTACGTGGCCCTCTGCTGCACCCGCTCCAACAGGTCCAAGTCCTTCTTGTGCTGGGGGCTCCAGAGCTGGAGGTCTCCAGGCGGGGTCTCACCAGAGTGGAATAGAGGGGAACAGTCACCTCCCTTGACCTGCTGGCCACACTTCTTTTGATGGAGCCCAGGATACAGTTGGCTTTCTTGGCTGCACTCATGCATTGCTGGCTCATGTTGAGCTTTTCTTAAACCAGCACCTCCTTTGAGAGGTGCTCACTACTTTGAGAATCCAATCCATAGAAAATAAAGACATCTGCTAACTGATCATAACTGTCAGGAACATACTTTAAACTGATGCTCATGATTGTAAGATTTGGTCTTTCCACCATCCCTATTTGGGAAACAGTCCACAAATGGGTGAAGCTTTGTGAGAGTTTTCTTTGATGTTAGCCTAAATTATAAACAAAGAACAAAGAATCTTATATATTTTCCTTTGATACCACTGCTCTTTATATAGTCCAATTATATTTTTTCTTAACATTTTATAGACAACAGCAAGTATTCTTTGTGTGTTACGTAGGTCTAGTAGGTATAGTTGAAAAGCCTATTTTTTCCTACTATTTTGTGTATGATAGCATTGATTTTAAAGGAAGTCTGTTTTCAGAGGCTTTGATAAATTCAAATCTCATTTTTTAATGTTTCCTTTTTAAACTGGTTTTGGTGCAACTGATCCAACTGGACACTAAGGGGTGCTGTTTCATATTCTTTTTGTGCAGACTGTCTCTTGCCTGCACACAAGATGCTGCTTGCACTTATGCTAATTTAGTGTCTCTACAGGTGTATCATCTCCAAAAAGACAACATGAAGTACAATCAGATAAATTTTATGGATCTGATATGTAAAACCTGATTAGCACAGATAGAGGAAAACCATTGTTGCTTTCAGCTGTGCAACACAGTCATGGTAGTGATGAAGACATTCAGCAAACAAGAAAGGCTAAGCAGAGCTCCACTATAATGATGAATCGGATGTGCTCTTACTAGAAATCTAAAACTGCCTATGTATAATGACAAAGGAAAAACATTTGGAATAGGAATCACCATTCTAAATTCATTTTAAAAACAACCCCCTAAATAGGCCATGGAAGGGAGCTTTGATCTTCAATACCTAATACTTATGTAGAATCAGGTCTGTGAAAATATGTGTCAGCTTGTGGTGGCATGTGATTGGAGTGGTTGTAGCTAACTTAAATAGACTTTAAAAAGCTTCAGCTAATTAAAAAATATTATCCGTCATATACATTAAGTACTTCTGTTAAATTGTGGGAGAATAGTATATTGACAAATTTTGTCAGAAATGAAATGATAATGTATTTTTCTTGAAAAATAGCATGACCAAATCATTTTCATGTTTTGCACAGCTCCAACAGTCATTATGCATATACCTATGACTGTCAGGATTAGAAACTACAGTACAAGAATTTAGTATGAAATGTATAGGATAAATTTTACTAGAAGTAGCATGTATTTTGTGTTTCCTATATATGTGCTAAAGCCCAAAAAGGTGCAGGTTTTCCCTATTTTGATGGTCTTTACATTAATTTCCTAGCTAAAAACACATCACAGGGTTTTGGCTTCACTCAAGGTGAGTGAGGTTTTGCTCTGCAGAACAATTCTTTATTTTGAAGTTACCACCTCTCTGAAAAACCAATGCTGTTGTACACATATATAGTAACTGATTGTCAGAGCATTCTTATTTTCTCTTCCTTTTCTACCCCTTCAGGATACCCTGGCCGTGATTCTAAAGCTGATGTTGAATCACAAATTGCATATAGCTTTACCAGCTTACATCTGACTTGGAATTCTTTAACTAAAATAAATTTGTCTTGCTACTCCTTTGAACTTAAACAAACATTAATGTGATTAACTCAGAATTTCAAACTGACATCTGCTTTCTATGCCAGTTTTAAAATAGAAAAATTATACATTTGGGCCACGAATGATTTAATAAGACTGAAGCCTAGTCTGATGACCTCACAGCTCCGGTCTGCTTTGCCCTTGTATTTTATCTCTCCCACAAAGTTTTACAGTGATGAGCATGGGACTTCCAGCCAAGGGAAACAAAACTTCTGAAGGCATTCTGTATTGCAGGTATGCTTGTCAAATTGCCACATATGACGAGATGGACAGTAAAGAAGAAAGTAGGTCTTACCAGCCAATAATTGTGGCCTGAGAGAATAGTGATTTCATTGGCACTTTTACAGGTGACTAGCACCTGACTGGACGTTCAGGTGTTGGTTGCTCAACTTTAAAACAATGGATTTTTTTGTTTAGTTTCATGTTTAGTGATCTCAAGGAGTTTGGATTTATTATCTGAAAATCAAGTTTCTTCAAGGGATCTTAAGTAGTGCCTCCAAAACATTAGTAAAGCTAGAAAAACTGTAGCAGAAGAAGTGTATTCAGGTTGCTGTTCATCTTTTAAAGCCAATTAAAGATCTATCTTTGAAAAAAAGAATGAGATATTGGGATGGCAAAGATGACACCATGAAGGATGAATTGGAAAAAGCAGTAAGCATAGAATAAAGATTGGGATTATTCACAAAGATATCACCTGAATAAATACTCGCCCAGTAAAGAACAGGCTGGAATCATACATGTAAATGCTACCTCTATAGGGCAGAAACAAAAGAATAAACTGTACAGCTTGCAGTCGTCCTAGCATTTATTTGCTTACTTATATAATATACTCCTGTAATTTTCTCTTGCAGCCCTGTTCACATTTCATCTTTCTTCTAGAAAAGATTATCTTATTCTGCTGTAGTCTTTATGGGATAAAATATATTACATTCACTAGAATTCCATGCTCATTTAATGAAAGATGAAAACTATACTGAACCTGTGCTAACTGCTCTATACCTGAATGCATCTAGATGGTGCCTGCCATGGTGGTAACTGGCGGTATACAGAAAAGTTGGATGTAGTAGCAAATAAACATTGCACAATTATTTCATTCAGCAGTCACCAAAAAAATGACAGCAGTATGTTTATTGATGAGTCTACACAATGTTCACACAATCATAGAACATACAGTGGCTGAAGCTGACGGGGACCTTTGGAGGTCTCATAGTCCCACCTCTGCTCAAGCAGGGTCAGCTGTACCAGATTACTTAGTAGGTTGCTCAGGGCCATGACCAGGCTGGTTTCAGTACCTCCAAAGAGGGAGACTCCATAGCCTCTCTGGGTAACCTGTGCCAGTGTTTGATCACATGCACTGTAGAAATGGTTTGGGTTTTTTTTCCTCTCTTATGTTTAAATAGGATTTTCAGTATTTCAATTTGTGCCTGTTGCCACTGTCCTGCAGCTGGGCATCACTGAGGAAGGTCTGTCTCTGTCTTCTTTCCACACATCCCCATATGATATTAAAATACACTGGTAAAGTCCCCTTCTTGAGGCCAAACATTCCCAACACTTTCACTTCCTCCTTTTATGACAAATGCTCCAAGCCCTTCAACATCTTCACAACTTTTTCCCTTTGTCCAGTGGTGCTGCCCAGTATGTGCATGCCTCTCCTGTACTGGGGAGCTCAGTACTGGACTGAGCAGCCAGGTGGGTCTCACCAGTCCTGAGGGGAGGGGAAGACTCACCTCTCAGCCTGCTAACAACACTCTGCCTAATGCATCCCAGGAGGCTGACGTTGTTATTTGCCAGAGAGGTGCTTTCCTGGTTCATGGTCAGCTTGTATCCCCAGAAGATTTTCTGACAAAGTGCTCTCAGCCAGTTAGCCTCCAGCCTGTGCTGGTGCATGGGCTTGTTCCTCCCCAGAAGAATGGCTTGCAACTTCCCTTTTGTTGAACTTCTCAAAGTTCCTGTTGGCCCATTTCTCCATCTTCTCTAGGTGTTTCCCTGGATGGCAGCAAATCTACCTGATGTATCAACCACTTCTTCCAATTTTGTATTACCTGCAAATTTGCTGAGCCTGCACTCTGGCTCACCATCTAGGTCATTCAGGAAGATATTAAATCCTGTTGGCTCCAGGATCCATTCCCAGAGTACTGCACTGCACACTGGCCTCCAGCTGAACTTGGTGGTGCTTGTAACAACCCTTTTTGCCCAGCAATTTAGCAGTTTTCAGTCCGCTTATCTAGTCCACAAGTCATCATTTTTCTTCTATGAGTATATCCCAGGAGAAGAATGTGACTGAATTAAAAAGATGCTTCATACTGCTGGTAGTGATGTGTTTTGTATCATCTATTTTAGCATGGTCTTCTGAAACATGGAGCCTAGAAACAATTACTTTGTCATTTAAGCTCTGAATCTGCTAATACAGCAATCCAATTTCTGTACTACCCAAGAAATTGACATTCCCATGTTTTTTGATATGGAAAATATGTAAAGGCTGACCAGTAGAGTTTGGATACATTTTCAGTTTCCAACGAAGTCAAGATATAAAAGCTCTCAGTCCTTCTTAACCACTTGTTTCATCAGCAGTTGTTCATTTTCTTTTCTTAAATTATTGGACTGAAACAGTAAGCCAACAGAAGAGTATGAAAAGTCACACTAGAATGGGAAAAGCAGTATTTTAAAACAGATGTTTATGGAAGCCACGGTGCCTGTAGGCTCCAGAGATATCTGCAACAAAGAAATCCGGCCTACAGCGTAGTTTATCACGTGGCTCAAGGGAAAATGCTTAAAATATGACTTTGGCAACCAGTGAGATGAAAAGAGGATTCCATGTATGGCAAAATAGCTTCCAGGATACAGATTGAATAGACATAAAAGTCCATACTCTGCCTCAAGTTTCACATGCAAAGATGTTTCATGCAGCTGTCTTAGGTTTCAATGAACACTATAAAAATATTATTTTCAAGACATAGAAGTATGTGTAAACCTCCTATCATGTTTGCTATGTTGGTGACAAGGGAGGAGGTCATCCATGGTCAAAATGCTCCCCTCTGTTATCTGATGGCTACTTCACTTTAATCCATCTGCTGGTTGCTAGGCCTGTCTCTCCTGTGGACAGATGAGCCATTTCAGATGCCTGCCTTTTCTTTGCCAAGACCAAGTGCTGGCATGGTCTAATTGCTAGTCTGGTTGCTTTCTTGTTGCCTTTGGAAGGCTGTGCGCTCTCTGTGGCTTTTGTGGTTGTTTCCATCAGGCAGTGTGGTCCCTCTCAGAGGCACAAGCATGCCAGACCAGCCTTTTTGAATCAGTGCCAGCCCTCTTACTTGGGAAGTGAAGCCAAATATCATATATTTAAAACTGTAATGCTTTGCTTGTCCACCTAGCTCCTGTCTCCTAAAGCCATTAGTTGTGGTTTTACTTCACTGTTAAAGTACTCTTCAATTTTTTCCCTTTCAGCTCTAGCTATTTTCAACTCTCTATTTAGCAAGCCGTGCATAGATAAAATGAAGAGATTCTGCTGTTCTACTTAAGACTTTTTGCTTTTTGTTCTTTTTGTGTCCAGAGGAAGTAGAATGTGTTTCTTATTAAATGTGAAATGCTGTTCAAATTATATTTAGGAGCTGTCTTAAGTCAACTAAAACCAGGCTACTGAAAATTATTTTTGACATACTATCTCTAGCAAGTGACTATACACCATAGTGGACAATGAAAGCTAAACAGAGCTGGTTAAAATATTTTTTTCATATGTTAAATTAATGGTCCTTTCAAGATTTTGGTGCTGATTTGCATACAGTGTCTCTCTTATGAAGTACATATCTCAATAATGGGTGATCAGGGAAGGAATGGCTTTCCCAACATTACAATGGGTCATGTGAGACCAGAGTTCTGACTCTCAGCACCCATGATCTAAATCCTTCCAAAATGCTAGATACTCACTTATATAGCAAGGTGTTTGACACAATTTCCTATAACATCCTTGTGAGCAAGCTCAGGAAGTGTGAGGTAGAAGAACAGATGGTGAGATGGATTAAGAACTGGCTACATGATAGAGCCCAAAGAGTCGTGATCAATGGTGCCAAGGCTGGCTGGAGACCTGTAACTAGTGGAGTCCCCCAAGGATCAGTGCTGGGTCCAGTCCTGTTCAACATCTTCATTAACCACCTCGATGAAGGGACAGAGTGTCTTCTCAGCAAGTCTGCTGATGATACAAAACTGGGAGGTTTGGCTGATACACCTGAAGGCTGTGTGGCCATTCAGCAGGACGTGGACAGACTGGAGAGCTGGGCAAAGAGGAACCTAATGAGGTTCAGCAAGAATAAGTGCAGAGTCCTGCACCTGGGAAGGAGTAACAGAATGCACCAGTACAGACTGGGAGGTGATCTGCTAGAGCAGCTCCATGAAGAAGGACCTTGGAGAACTGGTGGACAGCAAGTTATCCATGGGACAGCAATGTGCCCTTGTGGCCAAGAAAGCCAATGGTATCCTGGGGTGCATTAAGAAGAGTGTGTCCAGCAGATGGAGGGAGGTCCTCCTCCCCCTCTACTCTGCCCTAGTGAGACCTCACCTGGAGTACTGCGTTCAGTTCTGGGCTCCCCAGTTCAAGAGGGACAGAGATCTACTTGAGAGAGTCCAACAGAGGGCTGTGAGGATGATTAGGTGGCTGGAACACCTGCCTTATGAGGAAAGGTTGAGAGACCTGGGGCTGTTTAGTCTGGAGAAGAGAAGACTGAGAGGGGTTCTAATTAATGTGTATAAATAGATGAGGGCTGGGTGTCAAGAAGAAAGGGGAAACCTCTTTTCACTTGTGCCCTGTGATAGGACAAGGGGCAGTGGATGCAAGCTAGAGCACAGGAAATTCCACCTTAACATGAGGAGGAACTTCTTTACTGTGAGGGTTACAGAGCACTGGAACAGGCTCCCCGGGGAGGTTGTGGAGTCTCCTTTTCTGGAGACTTTCAAGACCCGTCTGGATGTGTTCCTGTGTAACCTGCCTTAAATTCTATGGTCCTGCTTGGCGGGGGGGTTGGACTTGATGATCTCCAGAGGTCCCTTCCAACCCCTAACATTCTATGATTCTATGGCTTGCTTTATCAAGAAATACTCAGACTCATTGTTAAATGCCTAATAAGTTAAAGGTCTTGTTCTTGCTATTCAAGATTCACACTCATAAAGGATAAGTCATCTCGCATGATAGGTATAAAATACTTATGGTCAGGTGAGGACAACTCAGAGTCTATCTCTGTTCTCTCTTCAGTCTTCCTGCTCAGCTTGCAATAAATTGTCATTCAGGCTGCAGTGAGACATTTCTATTGACAGCAATCCACAGATAGATTTATACTGGTCTCATATAGCACACTAGATATCCAGCACAAATAGGCTACTTCAGTTTAATTCCAAACATGATTGCTAAACTAATCTTGTTTTTCAAGACAGAAGTAATGAAACAGCTATAGCAGAAGGAATGCCTTAAGTTAAAATGAATCAATATTGTTTCTTGTAATACTGTGAAATTAAAGTAATTTCAGCCACTCTGGTTGTAGGACAAGAAATTAAACCTCTCACAATCTTCTCAAATCTTCTGGATATCTAACAAGGAAGTCTGAGATGAGGAAATAATTTATCATATTTAGGTAACAGGCTAATCAGAATAATTTATTTCTATTCGTCTTTTGAACACATATGTAATGATGTTTCTGTCTATAGGTTTGTTTGTTTTGTTTTTTCTCACATATTCATATATTGAATTAAAGGGAACAGGCTTTTCAGATGCTTTTGTAAGTGTGAACAGGTTACACCAAAGAGTGTCATGATTCAATATCTGACTGTTGGTCATAAAGAACTCTGGCAAAAAAAATCTGTGCACCAGCAGCACTCTTGGATATTTCATAAGATTTGATCCTAATTTGATTTATTTTTTTTTAATTACCAATGTCTTTCTTATTCTAACAAATAAAAAATATTCACCTACTGTATCTAGATATTCCCATATATACTCTTTAATCTTGTAGTAAACTATCATGATAAAGAAAACTTATTGAGACAGTCAATAGACACAGAAGCAAACACTATTGAAGAGGTCAAGAAAAAGGTAGCATAGTGTGTGGATAAAATCCATTACATGGGATTTATATTTCACCATTGGAGAATACACAGAGGTCTGGTATCAAGATAGCAAGGTCACCAATCCTGCATTTCTATCAGCATTGAATAATTTAAAAGAAGATAAATGGATGAAGATTAGTGTGTGACTGGGACTGCTGTTAAACTAGTGGTGAACAGAAAAGGAAAAAAGAAATCACTAAATTCACCTCAAATAATTGTTACTGAAAAAATAATGGTGGACACATCTGGTGCACAGGATGTCATCAGTGCTATAGAATTCAAGACTTAGACATAGTTTATCTATTTCATCTTATATTTAATGATTGATTAATTTCTGCTTAAAGGGAAGCATCTTGAATCTTCTCGTAATAGAGTCTGGAATTGCTTTTCTACTTTTCAATTCTGGACAAAGACAAAAAGTACAGACATTTTAAAAGGTAAGTATTTTCCTAACTCCTAGAATTACATGAATTTTGAAAACTCCAGAATATTATTATGTTACAAGGTGTTTATTTTTACTGGGAGGTTTGATTTATACTGGAAATGTATTATATATTTTTTTTATTAGCAAAATAAAAATAGTAAACTATTTGTTATAAAACACATTTTATTATTGTTCAGCCAAAGTTTTGGTTGGAAGCTGAGACATTACAACCTCAAGTATGTAATTTCTGTCCTTTTTAACTTCCTCACTAAGTTCTGTCCTTCACCTGTCCAATTCAGAAACTCGGGAGATCTAGAAATTATATAAGACATATAGGCTGGTTTTTATATGATAAAATCTCTGTAATTCAATGAGTTTGTGAGAGCCTGACCCTTCCAATGATGCCAGAATTACGTAGAGAGCAAGAAAAAGCAAGACAGTAATAAGCTATAAACTAAAAAGATAAGCTTTTTTAACCTAGGAAAAGCGATAAGCTGTTAGGTTTGGGATAAAATTTGCTGTCTTGGAAAATTTTAACTACATTTAGTGTGATAATGGCACCCACTGTGAGCTGAATACTGGCTAAGTGGTATGGCAAGTCTATCAGTGATGGCCACAGTTTTGAAAGATGGCAGCAACAAATAGGTGATAGCAACTTCAAGAGCAACATAGGTTAAGAAAAAGTGTCCATTTGACAATAAAAAACCTAACATTCTGGGAAAGATGCCTCAGGTCATTCATACTTTACAGGCTTTCAGTTTATGTATACAAGAAGAAAAGTAAGAGCAAGACAGTTCCAGGATGCAGTTGTGGCTCTGAACCAACGAAGGAAATTAGTGAAAACAGCTGATGTATTAACTAAAACTTTCTTATCAGCTTATATTTCGTCAAATTTGTTCTTTCCACAACTACACATCCAAATCAATGAAGATTTGTTCCTCTAAGAAATTAATTTCTACTTCTCTTGGGCAGCAACAGGAGACAGAATTACAATGCTTGGATGCTGTTTGCCACCCACTACCTCCTTAAAACATAGCAAAGAAATGTGGCAATGCATAGCCCTACTCAGTAACTTTAGCCCAGCTAATCTCTAGAGAACAACCATTATGAATTGTCTAAGTGAGTTGGAACTTATAATCAAATTAATTTTACATGTATATATAAAAAGTCATTATTTATCCTACATTTTCTTTTGAGCAACGGACTGGCAGGTTTATTCTAAGCTAAATGCTTTTTCTGTACCTATGACCTAAGCTACAAAGCTTGTAAATGACTTTGTTTAGGATGCATATTGCTGCTAATGCTAACGGCACTTTGAAATCATTAAGATAGTAAGTTAAGCATCTTGAGGTCAGGAAAAATTAATGATGCTGTTTCAGCAAAACCTTATTTTTTAGTGAATAGCTAAAACCATAGGAGAAAGTTTGTTTTGAACACACAGATCCCTCTTTGATTAAAGGTGTCACATAATCTTTGCCTATTCTCAAAAAGTAAAAAAAAATTTGAACAGACAGACAATAAGATAAAGAATTTACCATTATATTTACTTTTATTAAGGAAATCCTGCTTCAAAGATATAAAGGGCTAAGTTACATCAGTTTAATTCCTTTTGGAGGAAGTGTATAATACTTCTCTACTCAGTCTTCTACACCGTCTATTTGAGCAATCAAATTGTTTTATTTATTTGATTTACCTTATTTTTTTCTAATTTTCACCATATGGTTGAATTGGTATTTTAAAAGAAAAAAAAAGTCAACTTTACAGCCTGGAACAAAGCTAACAAGTGTATTTGACTTTATTGCTTTTTCTCCTCCTAATATCTGGTTTGAAGGCCTTACATTCAGTGAATCTTTATATTGTCCTTCTGTTTTCTTTCTCAGTGTCAGAAGAGGTTTTTACTGATTTTGTGCATAAGGGAAATAGAGGAGAAGATAGCTGCAGAGTTGTACTACACTACTTGAAAAGCCATTTTTTTTTTCTAATAATGGGTACTCTTGCCCCTTGATTATCAATCTTCTGCACAGCATTTACATTAATTGTAAATCCGTATTTGTTTGTATTAAACTTTTAATGTGTGTATGGGAAATAAGTGAAAGCTAAGGTATGTCCCTGTGCTTAGGTGATCTGTTGTATCTCTGAAAAGGCAAGGCCTTTATTTTGAAACTCAGTGTAGCCTTGTAACTGCTACAGTATTTGTGCCCATTACAATTTCAAGGGGTTCTCTTTTCTGTCTTACACTTTTATGAAACCATATTCTCAGCACAGAGCACTCACCTTAAGGACAATTACTTTTACATGGAAATTTGCATCATTTTATATACTTATTATAAGGCAGTTGTACATCAGTCAAACCCAACTGGATGTTAAGTACTTATGTTGTGATGTTCAATGAAAAACCTTACTGAAGATTAGGAAAGTACTTCAATAATAAAAATATTATATGACATATTAAATGCACTAGTCAAGCAGTTAGCATCCTTGTGGCTTAGATTTTTTCTTTTTATGGGACTATTTAATATCTTATTTGAACACCTTTCTCATCTTGTCTTATTCATATGGTAATACTCCAGTAGACACATGACATGTATGATGTCATACCAACAACTAACATTTTAGGTTGGACATTAGGAATATTTTTTTCACAGAAAGGGTTGTCAGGCACCGGAACAGGCTGCCCAGGGGAGTGTTTGAATCACCATCTCTGGATGTGTTTAAAAGCTGTGTAGATGTGATGCTTAGGGACATGGTTTGGCAGTGGTCTTGGTAGAGTAGGGTTATGTTTGGACTGGATGATCTTAAAGGTCTTTTACAAACTAAATTATTCTATGATTGTATGATTTCCTAAAACATCCATGCCAAATGTGTTCTTTATTGCATTTATATCAAAGGGCAACCACAGGTCTGAGCAGCCAGACAATCAGCACAACTCATTGGAAACATGGATCGACAATCCAACTGGTGGATGAAAAACTGGATATGAGCCACCAGTGTGCAAAGGCAGCCCAGAAGGCCAATCACATCTTGGGCTGCATCAAGAGAACTGTGGCCAGCAGATCAAGAGAGGTGATTCTGCCCCTCTACTCTGCCCTGGTGAGACCTCACCTGGAGTATTGCATCCAGTTCTGGAGCCCCCAGCACAAGAAAGATGTGGACATACTGGAGTGTGTCCAGAGGAGAGCCACCAGAATGATCGGGGGAATGGAGCACCTCTCCTACGATGACAGACTGAGAGAGTTGGGGCTGTTCAGCCTGGAGAAGAGAAGGCTCCAGGGGAACCTTATACTGACCTTCCAGTACCTGAAGGGGACCTACAGAAAGGCAGGGGAAGGTCTGTTCACAAGGGTTTGTAGTGAT
>JAVFHW010069415.1:0-39420 GCA_032159205.1 Eurystomus glaucurus suahelicus | reverse complement strand
TTAGGTTGGATATTAGAAAAAAGTTCTTTAACATGAGGGTCATAGAGCACTGGAACAGGCTGCCCAGAGAGGTGGTGGAGGCCCCACTCCTGGAGTCATTCAAGGTCAGGCTCGATGAGGCTCTGAGTAACCTGACCTAGGTAGATGTCCCTACTTGTGTAGGGAGGTTGGACTAGATGACCTCTAGAGGTCCCTTCCAACCTGAAACATTCTATGATTTTGGGATCTTCTGTACAGCACTTCATATACAGTTTGGGCAAGACAGAAGTGAAGGGGGTGAAATTTCAGTGCTAATCAGGTGTGTTTAAGAACATTGGACCAAGGTTGGGGATAGCAGATGGAGAATTACTGGAGGACACTGATGTCTCTCTGAAGTCAGTGTGTAGATTACAGTCAAGACTGTTTTAAGACCAGAGTAAGTGTTCCAGTCTGTAAAGACAGAAGAGATGCATGAACACATATGTGTTTCATTATCAAACAGTCCCGCCATGTTTGCAGTCCACCATTCTTTAGTGCCTGATAAGAACTTACTTCATGGTCAGTTGTATTAGAGGCTTCTGTGGATCACCAGGTGCCTTATTCCTCAAAGAGCCTGCATTTGCTCATTTGTGTAGCCAGGGAGAAAGAAGGCAAGCACACTTGTCCATAATGAAGGCTAGTTTTGTCTGTAAACAGAAAGACCTTTTGATTCCAGTCATCAATATCTTGCAAGCTACTGTAATTTTCCTTCGTAAATGGACTACCTTGGCCAGAAACTGTATAATTTTAGCCACCCTACTAAGCCTGCATTTCTCTGACTTCGAGTTTACTTCTGTAGTTTCCAGCTTCGTTTAAATGACTGGAAGCTCTGTCTCTGGCTTCCAAGACTCAGCTCATGTGTTTTCTTGGCTTTCAGGCTTACTATTCTTCTATACAGAGTAATTTCAAAGACAGAGGATAATGAGACTTGTAATGAGTCTTTTCCCTTCACGTAGGGTTTGTCATTCAATTCTATGTGCTGAGCTACTTAATCTGTAATGAGCATGTTAATCAGTCTCCCTGAGTGCTCTAATGACTTTTTTTTTTTTTTTTTTTTGAGAACGCTAAGGATGTCAGATTCCTATTGTCAAAGGCCCTATAATATTTTGAAATGACAACAGAAATGTTTTCTTCTCTTAAACTGAAATGTGATATTTACTCTTGCACTTATAATAATATATGGACTGATCTAAGTTAAATTACCTTTAGAATTGCTACATTTGCATATTAAAATGAAATTTAAAGGTATTTGGTACTATAAACAGAGCAATATGCAAGATAATCTCAGTCATTCTCACTTGATAAATTCTGAACTATGCCTCAATTATTTTCCAGTATAATATGTCATGTAAAGAACAGATGATAGCAGTGCATAAAGATTTTTTTGTTACTTCTTTGAGATCACCTGCACAGTCAGCTCATGCTTTGACTCTTGGGAATTCTTATGAGATTTTCCAATACATGCTGTGCCATCATGTGTTTCTCCGTAGTATTTAGTTTTGGTATATTATACTCTTGCATAACAAACCAGCCAAAGAAAATCTGACCTACTGCTTTATGTGGTTGCCTAACTGCCATGAATTAGTGTCAATAGCCTCTCTAGGGACCGCTATCTAAATCTGATGAACTTGAAACATTAGTCGAGAACATGCTTCTGATCTCATTAGGTGTGAAATTTGTTATCTGATGTCCCAGCTGCTCCTCAGTCTCTTGCACGCTGACCTGAGCTGTAAGAATTTTGAGTCTAGCACTCATGTAAGCTTTCCATTAGATGTGTTTTCATTACCTTGTAGGTAGTTCTAGGTCGGAGACATTCCTCCAAGACTTTGCTTTTCCTCAGTTTACGGTGTGCTGTAAAATGGCAGATCACTGAACACAGTTTCTAGCATGTCCTCTGAAAGGCAGCTCTTCATTGTCATTGAGCCTCAGAGGCCTCAAATGCTCAGAAAACAGGTTTGTATAGTGAGTGAATAAAATTTGTATTGCTTTACTGTCAATTTCTTATTAGAAATGCACATGCCATCAGTGAACGTAAGGCAAACTTCAGGGAATTTTAAAAGCAAGGGTTTTCCATGCTTAAGTGCATGACTTGCAAAACTTCAGCCTCTTCAAACCCAGAGGGATTCCTACTTAGGACTCAACTTTTCTCTCCAAGCCCAAAACCAAACATTCAATGCCAAAAATACTTTTCTCAAGGTATTGGAAGTCCCTATCCTACCTGAATGAATGTTTTGTTTAATTCAAGCTACCCAATGGTAGCTGTAGCAGGACACTGGGGAAATAGTATTATGTAGACAGCATTGTTTCAGTTTAGATATAATTTGTCTACTTTTTCCTTTTCCAGAGGCATAAATTTTAAAATATTAGTGAGTTTTTCAGTCCTTTCTCTACTGAAAAGCTGTGGAAGATGAACAATTTTCTTTGAATAATGACATTTCTCTGTTAACTTGCTATCTTTCTTGTGCCCTGCCTGAGTAACATATCTCATCTTTACAATTATGATCTGACCATGTTCCTGGAAAGGCCCGTCAGTTGCCTGGCATCTTATGGGTGTTTCACAGGACAGCATACTTGGGTAGGATGGTGTGGGTTGCACAAGGCTATCTAGCCTGGTGATTCAAGGCATGTCCTGGTTCGTGGGCAGTAGCTGTGTTATAGGCAGTCCAGGTGCAATGTGCGAAGTCAAGTCTCTTGCAACTGCTTATCAAGAACCAACTAGGTCACAAGGTGACCTGCCTTTCTCTAGCATTTTATCTTTTTCCCCTGGTAAAGTCTTTTCTGCCTAAGAAGGTTAATTCTTGCATCTAGTCCAGAGTCCTGTCATCTGTAGCGTCAGACTGCTTGGAAAAGGGTCACAGGGGCCTGTCAACAGCAGCTGCATGCCAGGCAAGATATCATAACTAAAATGCTGTCTTGTAGGTGCAGATGACAGGACCATAATTATGTTTGACATGCTACTAAAAGAGGAGGGAGGCAAGCCACAGAACACTACTTTCCCTCTCTCAGTACTTTATACACTCCCTCACTGCTGCTAACGCGCTCTGTTAACTGATCATTTTAGGTTGCCGACATAATGGGAGCCCTTGGGGAATTAGTCTGCATGAGATGTAAGAAGCCGTTTCTTGGTAATGTATTAGTCATTTCAAAACACTTTAAGGAGGAAGCAGAAAAAAATGACAAGCTAATTCTCTGATATATTTCAGAGGTATTCAGGCCTCTGTGAGAACAATGCCTCTATTCATGCCTCAGCACAGTTGGGAATTTGTTTTTCCTTCATTTGAGAGAGTGGCCTGACCAGAAACAGAAAGAGAGAGGTAATGTGCTCTTCCATAACCCATGACTTCTGCAACTATCAGAGGGAATGACTGGCAATGTTCAGTGACTATATTAGGAGAGAAAGCCTAAGGATGCGTTACCTTTACAAAGTATTCTGCATGCAGTCTATCATCTGGAAATCTTCCTTGTCTTGATGTAGTACATGCAGGAATCAGGCAAATCTGACAGCTTGCTTTCTTCTGATACCTACACGTAGGGCAGTAAGTTTATGAGGATTATATAAAATCTGATTTATTGAGAAAGTGTGCATAAAACAGAATCATCTAGATACCCATTCTGTGAAGGAAATGGCAGTCAAATGAAACAAGCTAAATAATATCATAGCATGCTGTGGGGATAAGACTTGGCTGTTTTCCCAGGTCTGTATTAGCTTGTTTAACACTAATGGGTATAGGTAAAGGCAGTCATTGCTATAAATAGAACTGTAGTAGATTGGCATTAATTAATTACAACGGTAGCCCATTTTGAAATCAGGAGTTGTGACTTGGTGATAAAAAAATCTGGGAGTTTTACAATACTTTTTTTCAGTGTATATGATTATTGAACAATGAGAGTGCAATTTTAATCTTCAGCCAGTTGTACCCATGCACAAACCTATTTCAGTTTACAACCAATGAGCTTCAGAGTAGTAAGGTGTATAAACACAATCTCTATGTATAAGGGTGTAGACAAGGCTCTGAAAATTTGAGCTGGGCTTCTTTCAAAACCCAGGCCCACTAAACTTTTCCCAGAACTTGAAATAAACTGAATTGTTACCACAAACCAAAGTAGGAAAGTCCTCTGAGAAATAATTTACTCTTTTTCTAAGTCTTTTATTATGCAACCCTACCATGTATTTACCTCATTCTATTTTCACATGCTCTGTGTTACATCCCTATCTTGTGACTAGGGAAAGTGTTTTGCAAGTGGCAGAGACATTGCAGAGTATGCTTTATTGTTTAGAGCTATGTCTCTTCTGGCTGCTACTTTCAGCTTTTCAAAGCAAGAAAGTTAATGAAGTTATTAAAAGCTATAGCTATGTCTTCCTCAGAATTTTGTCAAAGTGCTTCAACAAGGTACTTAAGCAGTTATCACCAAAACTAAATATTCAAATGCTTTGGTAAGTGTGGATATAAAAATGTGCCCCTTCTTGAACTGAATCTTCTCCTGGACATAGAAAACTTGCCTGAGAAAATAAATGCTAATAAAAAAGCCTATTAAAATTCACCTATTCTCTAAATAGGTTTAAATCAGCAACTACAAATAATTAAAATTCTATTTCTGTGAGTTTTAATGAATTGTATGAAGAATAGGAGAATCTTTTTCTAGTGACACAGCAAGCATCACAGGAAAAACATTATAAAACTTACTTAGTGTGAACCTGAATGTGTTTCCTTAGAGAAATGAAGCATGAGTGTGACATTTGTGATACATCCTAGCAGTGATGCGGTTTGTTTGCACAAATTTATTCCCACTATAAAGGAAAGAAACACAAAAAGCAGGAGTAATACGGAGACACTCTGGGCATGCAAGGAAAGGGGCTAGGAAAGCCAAATCCCACACGAAGGTGGATCTAGTGGGGGAAGTAAAGGACAATAAGAAAAGTTTCTACATCAGCTGCAAAAAGAAGACTAAGAAAAATTGGACCTGTTGCTCAATAGGTCAGGGGCCCTGGTGGGCCCCTAAGAAGGGCAAGGTACTCAATACCTTCTTCACATCTGTCTTTACATCATTTTCCAGGAACCCCACAGCCACTGATACCACTGTGAAAATCCAAAGAAAGGGAGATTACACTCATTGGAGGAGGATCTGGTTAGGAAATATTTGAACAAACTGGAGACAACCAGGTCCATTGGGCCTGATGGGATGCACCCGCACGTGTTGAGCAAGCTGGCCCACATCATTGTGAAGCTACTTTCAGTTATCTTTCAGTGGTCACTTGACATAGCAAATGTCATTCCTTATCTACAAAGAAGTGCAATAAGGACGATCTGGAAAACTAGAGGCAGGTCAGCCTCATCTCAGTTCCTGAGAAGGTGACAGTGCAAATAATCCCGGAAACCAGGATAACAAGGATAAGAAACCAGGATAACATCATCTTCTATGATGAAATAACTGATTCAGTGGATTTTTTATACTGTCTCTCACAAGCTGATGAAGTACATAGTAGATGATTGGTCAGTGAGACAGACTGAGAACTGGTTGAAGTATCTAGCTCAAAGTGTTGTGATCACCACCACAAAGTCCAGCTGGAGGCCAGTGTGTGGTGCAGTACTCCCGGGATGGAGTACTGGGGCCAACGGTATTTAATATCTTCCTGAATGACCTAGATGGTGGGCCAGAATGCAGTCTCAGCAAATTTGCAGGTGATACAAAATTGGAAGAAGTGGTTGATGGATCAGGTAGATTTGCTGCCATCCAGAGAAGTACCTGGAGAACATGGAGAAATAGGCCAACAAGAACTTTGAGAAGTTCAACAAAAGGGAAGTTGCAGGCCATTCTCCTGGAGAGGATGAACCCATGCACCAGCACAGTCTAGGGCTGACCACTAGAAACCAGTATGTCAGAAAATGCCCTGGAGATCCCGCTTGATACTATGTTAACCACAAGCAAGTCAGGTGGCATTGCGGCAGAGAATGCCAAAGGAGGCTACATTAGGCAGAGTTTTCAACCTAAAGGAGACAGCTTAAAGAGACTTTACCAGTTTTTATTAATATCATATGGGGATGTTCAGAAAGAAGACAGAGGTGCTTTCAATGGGCACACATTGAAAAACTAGAAATTCCATTTAAATATAAGAAAAAAACCCGAACAACAAAACATTTGTACTGTGAGCGTGATCAAACACTGGCACAGGCTGCCTAGAAAGACTGTGGAGTTTCCTTCCTTGGAGGTAGTGAAACCAGCCTGGTCACGGCCCTGAGAAACCTGATGCTGACCCTGCTTGAGCAGAGGTGGAACAGGCCAACCTCCAGAGATGCTGACCAGTCTCAGCCACCCTGTGGTTCTGTGATTCCATGAATTGTTGAGAATACTGATATATTCCACTCAGTACACCGAAAACCTTTGGGATGTAAAAATGCCTTTGGTGTCTTTTAAGTGCACTAATGGCTCTTATGATTCTGCATATTCAATGTTAGGTATTATTACTGCACAGAAATCATAGTAGAGCAAACATAAAACATTATGTGATTTTTACAAATGAAAACGCCATACTGGCAGGGTCCTTGTGTACTGAACTAGATTTGCAGAGCTGTTTGCTCATCCATTACAACAGGTGGTACGGAGCAGAGGACACATCTGTGTTGGATTTGCTGCTGCAATTTCAAGATGTCTACATGGTGCTGTGTTGGTGGAAGTTACAGCAGAATGAGAACTGCCAAAAACAACTTCCAGGTCTAACCTCAGAGCTGAAAACTAAGGAAAGGTAAAGGTTTTTTTGTAACAACAAATGTTCAGAGAGTAGGGCAATTTTTATTTTGAATGGCATTTTTGTGAAGAATAATTAGAATTTATATATAATTCATCTTGCTCACTTTCTGCCATGAGACTTCGGCATTTAAAACAGGCAAGTGTGAGTGACTGTGTATAAGGAAATAGTAAATGCGCATTTAAATTCTCATTCAGAATTATTTCAGAAGTGGAATCCAGTAGATTTCTGTAATGAATGGTGCCCAGAGCAATTCCTTTCTTTTGATAGTCTTATCTCATGAGCTATTTCATGGGTTTTTTTGTTTGTTTGTTTGTTTTTTAATTTGCCTTTTATGTTTTGTTATTTATTTAGGATCTGAAGCAATAGTCACTTTGTTGTTATAACCAAAAAAAGGTTACATTTGTCAGATTCGTAACTTTTCCCATGTGTATAATTACTTTCTTGCTTTCTTACTGAAAAATACTGAAGATGTTGCGAGTTCCCTCAACTGTACTTTCTGAGATGTGAAGCATCCAAGTGTCTTTTCCAGCACTGCACGCTGACTCAGTCCTTTCTCAGAGAATGCCTCTAACTATTTGGGTATTGTACAGGACTCTGACTGCTACCATTAAAGTTGCACTATCTGAAGTATTTGTCACTATTTGTTCAAAGCATTCTCACATCGGTCTATATGCCATGACCCATTTTGCAGATACCAGATCCAACAAAGTACATGGGATTTTCTTGCCTTAAAGAGGATCTTAAATTGCAGAGCTGCACTGCCTACTCTCTACACAAAAGATCCATCTGTGATCCAGAATTATATTTTACCAGCCAAGAGGATAGGCATCCACCTAGGCTAAAGGCTTTAAATTAAAGTGTTTGGAATATCTGTTACTAACCACATACAATGACAAAAGGGTTTGTCATCAATCTTGCCCCTGTGACAGGCTGTTAACAAGAAACTCCATCCACTTAAGACACAGTTTGTATATCCCATTCCTAAAGACAAGCTTTTTTCCCTTGTAACGGGAAAGTTAGAAGGAATTGGAGCCTCTGTTGCCTGCCACCTGAATGAACATTACAAACATTGAAGTGTCGTCCTATTTACAGTGGAGACACTTTCAACTTCGGTTGTGCTTCAGTGCAGCAAATGGAGATAGGACTCCTTCACACTATTTAGCACAGAAGGAGACTGGAACACTTTGATTCCAAAGAACACTTCGATTTTTTTCTATGATGACTTTAGAATCTAAAAGCATGGGTAGTTTAAGAGGAGTCACTGAGCTCCTAAGTCACAAGATTGTGGTGCTGTACATTATGCTTAGTGCCTGTCTTTCCAGCAGTAATTTCTCTCTGCACACATAGTTGGTTTCAGACCCATTCCATCTGTCCAAAGTCTTGCTGATACCAGTGTGGTCCTAATGCAGCAAAAGTAATCACACTTGACTTCTGACCACCCTCTTATCACATGACTTCACTGGTAGTTTTCATTTTAAAGCAAGAGAAGACACTGAGCACAGAGAGGTAATTTTCGTCCCTCCCTTTGTAGTGGGTTTGATGACATTTAATACTGAACCCTTGTTTTTGTGAGTTTCTTTAAGTGGAGATAGGCTGATTATCCAATGTAAGGTATTTTGCACTTCTTGATGCCTCTTTTTTCTGGACAGCTGGACAGCATTTAACGCTTTGCACAAGTCCAGGCAGATGACATCAGTTGCTCTTTCCTTACTTACCAACACTGTAACTCCATTGTAGAAGGCCACCAAATTTGTCAGGCATGATTTGCCCTTGGTAAACAAATGAACAAAAAAAGATATGCTTGTCTTACTTAAAGATCTGAAGTAAGCAGCACTGTACAGACATAAGGCCCAAAGTGTTATTTTGCTCCTATGGGATGAAGTGTTAAGTAAAACATCAAAAAAGTGATGTAAAATCAGTGTAAGAGAAACCAGGGTCAGGTTTTCTCCAATGCTGGGAGAAGCCAAGTGACTAGTTTGACATAGCAAAGATAGGGATTTCGACTGTTTATCTGCATTCATATATCTTTCACAGTAAACCAGAGAAACTCCAGAAAAGTTATCTTAGGAATGGAGACTAGATGTTTAGCAAGTGAAATATTTTGAAAATATGGAGAAACATTGAAAGGGATTTCTAGTTCTTTGCTGATAATTTCTACCAAAAGGAAAGTTTCTGTAAATGATCTGTGCAAACCGTGCAAAATATTGGAGGAAGATTTTCAAACAGAGATTCTATAATCAGGTGGTGTTATTGATACCTAAAAAACCTGATGTTTTTTACTGTCCTAAATAATTTTTAAATTTCATGTGCAGTTGGTATTTTTTTTTTTTTAACAGTGTGATTTCTTCTATGAAGTCTACTATCAAAGACAATAAATATTACCCCTTCTAAGACCAGCATTCAAAGAACTACACTGATACATCTCAAACATTGTGGCTTTCTTTTAGGCCTGCACCATTGTATATGCTATACTAATATAGCATCACAGTGAAATTACAACTTTTTACCATGTAAGCATATTATAACAAGGAGTAATAATAGTTTTTCAATATTACACGGATGTATTTTTAGATGCAGGCAGGAAATAAGGTATTTGGACTAGAAAGTTAAATTGCACCAACTATAGAGAATAAATAAATGTCTCTGTGTTCCATCTCTCTGTGGTCCTGAAAACTTGTTAAACATTTGTCTTGGTTTAAGTTAGAACCAAACCAATTCCGTTCAGTGATTTTACTTTTCAGCTCAGTCTCTTCTAACTAACTGCTCTTTCTGAAGCTAACAGCATGTTTTTGCAGAGTGTCTGCTTCTAGCAGTGATAACACTTGATGTTTAGAGTTACTACCAAGGTCACTGCTAACTCTTGTGTACCACATCGGTGGGTGCAGAAAGTGAAAGGCCGCACCTGTGGGAGGAGCGGCGAGGACAAGTGACCCTAAACTGACCAGCAAGGTATTCCATCCCATACACGTCATATTCAGTATAAATCTGAGGGATCCCAAGGGTCTTGACCCTTCTTGTCTGCCTTCCGCTGGCCCTTTGCTTCCCTTGGGGCCTTCTTGGACCCTTCCCTCAGCCTTCTTTCTTCTTGGCCCTGCCTTTGATGCCAATTCATGTGTTTCTGAACCCAGCTCTTGAACCCGGTTCCTGTCGACTGCTGAGCCCAGTCTGGGACTTTGCCAGTGCCTGCTCCACAGCCTTAGCGGTGACGGTGACATAATTGCCATCAGAGGGAGGTTGGGTCCATTAGTGGTTTTGTATATATTTGTAGATATCCCATTTTATTATTATTATCTTCATTAAAGCTGCTTTAATTTTCTTTTCTAATCCAGAAGCCTCTCTCTCATTCCCTCCCTCTCCCATTTGGGAGGGGAGGGGACCATAAGTCTCTCTCCTTACCCTCTTTCTCTTCCTCTATTTTGTAACTGGGTTAACAGTGAACGTCTGTTGTAGGTCTGGTGGATTGAACGTAAACCTCAACATTTTAGAAACACATTAGTGCAAATTCTGTGCTATGTACAAGTAAAATTGTTGGCCAAGGCTTTACTGATAGTAGGAAGTTTGCTTCTACTTGCGCTGCTTATAAGTAGACCAACAGCATCCTGGCCTGCCTCAAAAATAGTGTGTCCAGCAGGAGAAGAGAAGTGATTGTCCCACTGTACTTGGCACTAGTGAGGCCATAGCTTAAGTACTGTGTCCAGTTTTGGGTGCCACAGTATTAGAGAGACATTGAGGTGCTGGAGCTGGTCCAGAGAAGGGCAAAAAAGTTGGCAAGGGCTCTGGAGAACATGTCTCATGAGGAGCAGCTGAGGGAAATGTGACTATTTAGTCTGGAGAAGAGAAGCCTGAGTGGAGACCTTATTGCTGTCTACAACTACCTGAAAGGAGGTTGTAGAGAAGTCGATGTTGGTCTTCTCTGCCAAGTAATTAGCAATAGGATGAGAGGAAATGACCTCCAATTGCACCAGTAGAGGTTTAGATTGGATTTTAGGAAAAATTTCTTTACTGAAAGAGTGATTAAGCGTTGGAACAGGCTGCCCAGGAAGTGGTGGTGTCGCCACCCCTGGCGGTGTTAAAAAAATATGTAGACATGGCACTCCAGGACATGGTTTAGTGGTCATGGTAGTTTTGGGTTAATGGTTGGACTTGATGATCTTGGAAATCTTTTCCAACCTTAATAATTCTATGAAAACTAGAAAAAAGGAAGCCCATGAATATTGCTATCCTGATATTATTGATCTCTGAATATCATTCTAACGAACTTGTCCTTTAAATAAAAATGAAATATCCATTTTTAAATAGCAGAAGGATATTAAAAATCCATAACTTCTTTAATTAAGCTGATGAGTTTGGGAGTAATTTTTTTAAAAATTACTAGAGAAAGATATTAATTAAATGAACCATTTCATATGTAATGTGATGAATTGCATGAAAATTACAATTACAGTATTTAGAGTTTGTGGGATATCCTGCACTTCAGAAACCCACAAAGCATGTGTACTTGCACACTGGTGGTCATTATTTTCCAAGTGAAGTAAAAGAATGTGGGAGAAAAGGTTTCATGGCTTCAGAATTCTTGTGGATTCACAATTCTCTTTGTGCTTACTTGTCATTAATGCTTCATCTATGCTCAATAAACCAACCAAGTTTACATTGCTTGCTGTGACTTTCTTGTTGGAGTTACACTTGCTGCAGAACGCACTGATCTGGTGCAATTTACAGCACAGATTTTGGGCAGAATCCTTGTAGTCCTTCAGCAATACTGTATGCTTTTCAGCATTTGCCTGAGGGCTGCTTCAGTGAATGACAAAGTACTTGTTGCCAGAAACCATCAGAAAAACATTTTGTCACTTTAGTAGTTACAAAATTATGCATTAAAAAATGAAGAGGTAAGTTAAAAGGCATCTGAAGATTTCCTTCCCAGTAACTTAGATTATCTAGATCTATCTTATGTGTGCACTTTGTGAGGTATCAACTCTGTTCCTACTTAATTGTTTGAAATACAGAAAGCAGCAGACACCTTTTAAAATTTTAAAACAGAGTATTTGCTGTTTGTTATGTATGTAAAATTCTAGTTAAAATACTTCTATTATTTAGGAAAAGTTGTTTCAAGAGCTGCATGCTGCCAATTGTTAGGCAAGGTTCTGTATGCTCATGTAATTGAATCTAAAAATATTTATTTACTGATAATGACTCAATGGCAAAGCAGGAAGTAAAGAAAGCAGTTTTAAAAAATAATCTTTAATCATGTTCTTCACAACATTCTGCCTATAGCATACCATGCTACAGTGTATATACACACATGCCACATCTATTACTTTGTTCGTATTGACAAACACAGTCTCAGGAAACAATTATTTGCCTTTTTAAGGTGTTTTTCTGAAAACTGTAATAACTCAGAAATTAACCAGTAACAATGGGTAGTGATATGACTCCCCATTACTGCAAGTCTATGATCCTAAAGTAAATAAATAAATACATTTCAAGAAAACTATTCCAGTTTGTTTTTACAGTCCTATTTATTCATAATCATGCATGCAGAGCCATCAGTCTCTGCCAGCTACTCTCTCTGAGGCTACCTTCTATCAATAAAACCCCCTAAATTTGTTAATATTGTTCATGTTGGTACTAAATCAAGTTGTATGAAGGACTTGCTTTTTCCATTTGAAGGTTCTGAAAGTTGGTTCTAAGTTCTTTCAAATGAGAATGAAGTGTTCTCTTTAGAACAATGCAAACCTTAAGTCAAAATAAAGCTGTATTTGGGGCTTCTTTTTGTTGTTGTTTGGTTTCGTTTGGGTTTTTTTGTTTGTTTGATCAGGTTTCAGATGTTAGCTCTAGTATGAAGTCCTTTTATGTGTTTTGATTCAAATAATTATAATGTTCAGTTAGATACAGACTTTCTGGGTTTGTTTTTTTTTAAAACTGCCTCTGCGTATTCCTGGTGTAGCAAGTTTGGCCAAATGCCTTATAACAGTTTTTTTCCACTGACATTTTCTGTGGTATTCACTGACAAAGGATTTGATGTTTTGCAGTGCCCTGTTCAGAGAGTGTGCTGCACTGCTGTTGACTTTATGTAAAGATGAATACTGAGACAAAGTGATTTACCAAAGGTTGCCATGTACAGGAAGAGGCAACAGACCTCCAATGTCAGGATTCTCAGCCCCATTCTTGAAGCGTACACCCGTGTTTCTCCTATAAATGATCTATGACTAACATAGCAACAAGGAATCCTCTGTTTAGCTGAAGGAGAAAAGAAAAGGAATTTCTTTTTGGTTAGGATCATGAGTAATGATCAGCTCTTTTCTGAGTTAGAATATGTCAAATCTGGTAAGGATGTTCATCTTGTGTGTGCAACTTTCTTCATAAACCGGGTTTTTTAAAAAATAATTTTTATATGTTGTTCTTCAATGTTTAATACCAATTGGTTACTGATAGTTTTTCACACCTTGATCTTCATACACTTTTCATTGTTCTCTTTGCCATCGGAACTACGAAATCAAAAGGCTTAGAAGAAATTTTCAGAAGAGCCTCAAAGATTATATTTACCACATAATAGTATAAAAAAATGCCCTTTTGAAGACTGCGGAATCAAATAACAGCTAAGTCAATTGTAATAAAATAAATTAAAACCTAATTCTGTGGTATATTCCTTCCATGAAGCAGTCATTGTTGAATTTCTTATAAATAGACTCAAAATAGTATCACTATGGCTTTAAATATCAAGCAACGTAAGAATTAAGACATGTTACAGTATATACAAAGAACTCTACTAGCCTATGCATCTTTGTTATTTAGGAATCTGATTTTGGAGTAAGCTAAAGCGCCCTATGAAGCGGGGTTCAGCCCAAATTAGCATATATCTGGAATACTATGCTGATTTGTTTATGAGACCTAAAAGCCTAAACTGAGGCAGGAGTATTAGAACCTTAAGGTTGAAAACAATGGGTTTGTACTCCTCTTGGTGTTTCATATAATGGAACTGACACCTGTATCAATTTAGAAATCAAGAAGAAATGCTAAGATTTATTCCAAACAAGACATCTGTAGCAAAGTAGCAACTAGGAGTTACTGTGGATTTAATCATTAAAGGGATAAACTGCAAATTAATGTAACTATTTAAAAAATAAAATTCTTCTCTTTGTTAGCTCTAGGCCTAAAGCAGTAATCTCTGGCTAGAGAGCTATATTATGTTTGCAATCTGAGGGTATTTACTGCATCAGAAGTAATTACTTGCTCATGCTGTGAGGCACTTTTTGGCAATGTACCCCCTACTATCACGGAAGAGGTGAGATGAATAGAGTACATGTTTGGTTGTATGTTTATTCACAATGGTATAGCCTGTGCTTTTATTTCATGGGACTCATTTTACCATTAAATTTCATAGCAACTTTAAATTTCCTAACCCCATATTTTAATAGCCAGGTTCAACCCAAGCGTACTATATAAGGTGCTAGAAATATTTCACAACATCAGTGGAAGAAGAAATCCAGGATGTCTTAAGTCAGTTTTTCCTTTTGTATATTTTTCTCTTCTATTGTAGGCTACAGGATAAGATAAATGGCTTGAATCTGGTGCCATTTGTCTGAGCTCTTGATTTTCTTCTCCTTCCTTTCGTTATTTTGTGTTTTATTGTCCCCTGGGTAACTGAAAAAAGGGCAGGTTGTAATACTAAAAGCAAGGAGAGGAGAGAATAGGAAATTATTGTTCCTATATGGATGGAGTAAATATGACAGTTATTATGAAAACTTAGAAGGGAAATATGATCTGGAGTAGCTCTTTAGAAAATATTACTGTATCTTTGAAGAAAGTCCCATTTTCCTAAGCCTCCTAAGTTTTGTTTTCTCTTCTCTTCTGGTGGTTCTTAATTTGTAACCTATGAACACTTCCTGAGAAATCCCAAGAGCAGCCCAATGTGCTCCCCTCACACTTCTGTTGTTCTAAACCACTTATTTGCCATCATAGTGGTATTTGAATGCCTGACAAAGTCACAGGCATCATTAATAATTGCCATCATTTAAATAGTTTCCTTTCTGCACTTCGTCTGTTCAGTGTTTCCTCATCTTGTAGAGCATACACTCAGGGGAAAGACTTGCTTTCCCACTGCTCCTCATCTGTTCTGGATGGCTGAGAAGGCCCCAAGAACTTTCAATAAATTTTAAGTAGTTGAGTAGCATTGAATACACAGTAAATTAAAAAGAAAACTTTGCAAAACAGTTTATTTTTGCCATTTTCTTTCACTATTTCCATCTTTTCGTCTGAAATCCAAATTAATGTCAGTGGTTGTACTCCACTGTACAGAACATTGCAATTTCTATGATAAAAATCTGTCTTTTTCTGTGACAGATTCTTTTAAGTCTTTGCATTCTATGCCTTCCAAATAATGAACTTTTACTTAGTACTTACAAATGGAGCTGGCTGTCACTTCATAAACAAAATATCATCTTGTTTTTTCATCTTTTATTAAATGTTATGATTTTCTTCTCTTACTGAGAAAATGCCACTATGCTGAATATATGACATGACCCAGCTGGTATGAAGTGAGCCCCGAAAAAGAACTGTTGACTAGAAGGAAATGTGAAATTTCTAGCATTTCCTACCTCTGGAGAAAACAATAGAAACACAACAGAAGAGGAGAGGTGGAATAAAATTTCCTTTCTCATACGCTCCCTCCTTGCCACTGCTTCTGTCGCCATACAGGAAAGAGGTGAAAGACCAGCTCATGCACATATCATGTGGAGATCTTTTTATATTTTAAATCTGAATAGTATGGGCTTGAATTATCATGAAAAGTACAAAAAAAATAGATTGGGGATGAGATATTAGAATAGAATGGCATTGTCCAACAGGCTTGGTTTAAAGAATGGACTTGGTATTCCCCCAGTTTGGTCCTTCTTAATACATTTGTCTCTGGGTTGAGTATAGCACCAACAGAGAAGTTCAGAATCGTGTGCTCATTCTCAACTGACAGCAACCACACAGAGCTGTCAGAGTATTGACAATATTAGGTAAAAAACCTGCTCAATAAAGGCAATTTCTGGTCATGCTCACAGTACAAACCACAATCTACTCCCCCTTGCCAAGTTTATTACACAGCTAAATTATTTGGCTTCTGGAACTTAGAGGGGCTTAGTACTTGTGAAACTGGAAAAGTATCCTTTTCACTCCTTAAATCTGCACATAGATGCTATTGGGAAAGAAAATACTTGAGAAGCATTTGGGCATTACCCAAATACATCCAGTAATAGGTGAGATGTAAACATACTTTTAACAAAATTAATCGTTTAGGTAAGTTAAAGAATTGAGGTAGAGGCAACAGCAAGAGTGCTGTAGTTTATATTGAGCATAATAAATCCTGGACTGTATATTTCATGCTCTGAATAAAGTAGAAGTCATTCAGCTGTGAGTCAGCAATTTCATGTCAATGTCCTGCTGCCTACATGAACTGCTTGAACATGATTCCTGTGGGTTGTGGAGACGTAAGAATCCTGAAATGATATTACAACACTCTAATTCATATCTGCCTTTTGTTCATTTTCTGTGTATATAGAGTTACATAATTTATTTCTTTTACTTAAACCATGCTGTAAAATGTAAAACAAACATAGAAATCATTTGGTAATGTGATTCCTTCTACTGCATTGGACAATGAATGACTGCAAATGAAAACTACTTAAAAAGCTTCCAATGCAAGCATGAATATGATCAGCTTTAGATGTGAAGCAAGAAAAGTTATATATATATACACTTAACTTAAACACAGATGAGTTCTAACATAACACACTAACATAACTACTAACTGTAGTGCAAGTGTAAACCTGTGTCAGATATTCCATTCTTGCAGCAAACCAGTGAGACAGCTCAGGCATGTTAATGGGAACAGTATTATTGAGGTTTATTCCCTCCTTATTATGTGCTTTCAATTCCCATTGCAAGTAATGAGAAATGCATCTGTGGTTGGGAGGACAGAATACTATTACCTACGGCAGAGCAATTATTTCTCCAAGTTCCCTAGAAGTTTTAGTAAATACTTCCTTTGCATGTTTGCCTATAGTTTTCAGGAACGTACAAATGTGTTTATGGAAACATTGCATATCTTTTAATAGAGATCAAATACTTCATTTTCATATTTGAATATGAAAGGACAAAGGCCTCTGCTTGCATTTAGAAATGATGAGGTGGAAGGAGCTGTGGTATTAAACAGCTGTAATATTCCTACACAATGCCAACTTAATGAGCTACATGCAAGTATGCAGAGAGAGGCACATTCTATTCTGCCATTATTTACAAGAAATGTGCCCAGTTGTCCCCTTTGTAGAAATCACATATCTCTGAGGGAGCACTTCACATCCAGAATGACTGTTTAATGTTTTAAGAAACACAGAGACATGTACATATCTGCAAATGCTGAACAGTGAAACCAGGGAGGGAAACAGGGAAATACTCTAGCTCTACACAGTATTAAAAGACTAGCAGTAGTGTAATTGTTCAGACCAACTGATTTATACCCATAAAGGAAGGCTGTGAAAAATAATGTGGACTTTTTTGACTATTATAATTCTTTACAGTACTTTGCATCTAGAAGAGAGTTGTTTTTGTTTCTACCTTAGAAAAAGATCTGTAAAAAACTTTATTTCAACTAACATTGAAGAAGCCATGGGACCTGGTTTCAGTTGCTTTTCTCTCCACTACAGTTCATAGTTCACCCTCATACACCTTCAGCTCTTAAAATTGGACCTTTACACATGGTTGCACATGAAATAACTTTACCAATGCATAGCAAGTCAAAAAGCATAGTTTAATCACAGTAGTTGCTGTGTGTTTTCTTACGTTAGAGATATTAATATGAGTATTTTTAATAAGAGTGTTGGGCTGTATCTATGTGCCTTGTAGTAAAAGACAATAGACTCCAGCTGCCAGAGTATGTCAAGAGCTAATGCCCCTTTCTATGTGCATAATACAGATAATACATAACATAAAACATAAGGAGCACAATGTATCTCTTCTGTGAGGAAAGGCTGAGAGAGCAGGTACTGTTCAGTCTGGAGAAAAGCAGGCTCAGAGGGATCTTATCAATGTATATAAATACCTAAAGGGAGGGTGCAAAGAAGATGGAGCCAGGCTTTTCCCAGTGGTGCCCAGTGACAGGACCAAAGGCAATGGGCACAAACCAAAACACAGGAGGTTCTGTCTGAACAGCATGAAACACTTTTTCACTGTAAGGGTGACTGAGCACTGGCACAGGTTGCCTAGGGAGGTTGTGGAGTTTCCATCCTTACAGCAAATAGCTCTAGGTGACACTGCTTGAACAGGAACCTTGGACAAGATGACTGTCAGAGGTCCCTTGCACCATTAACAGTCTGTGAAATTGTTTATGATCAGTTACATCTTTCATGGGAAATAAAATTTAAAGCTATTTACAGACACATTTTGAATTGATCACTACAGGGTCTTGAACACAAGTACATGGAGGAAGAAGGAAATGCAAAGGCAAAATTAAACTGCAGAGCCTCTGTAGCTGTCCTGCATAACAGGTTTGTGACAAAAGCAGCTTCCTTTACAGGACATTTTAGTTCATTAGCTGTATAAAATATGCAGCTAAATAGTACTAAATCAGATGGCTTTGTGCTAAGGCAATTGGGTGTCAGTAGCCCCAGCATCACCTGGAGCCTTCAGGATTTTAACAGTTGAACTGAAATGAAAATAAGATTAAAGATTCCATATCTCATAATATTTTTATTATATTAGTTGCCTAGACAGAAGGGGAGGGTATAGTAGCATCAACTTGCAATAGTCTCGTCTGTAATTAAATTTTTTATAAGACATTGGCAAGCAGCCCAACAAAATATTGATGTGAAACCTGATCTGCCAGCACTATGGAAATTCTTCTGTGTTGGAATTGAGATGAGAGGCTTGAAAGTGTTTGGCAGCTGTTGTAAATTCAGAAGCTGGAGGCAAGGAACAATTCCACTGGAGCAAACCAGAAGTTAATATATTATATGGCTTTACCAGTATCTTTTTCTCACTGATTCAGACACACATTCATTTCAATTTGCTATCTTAAGTCATTAAAATTCAATTTTATTCTGTTAATTTTTAATGCCGCTTTGCAGTGATGGCATTTAATAACCCAAAATAAGAAACAAATCCAGTAAGTAACAAAATTGTACTGTTAAATCCAATTATTTACCACTTCTCTCAAAGAAGCACACAAGCACAGAGAGATTTAGCATATGTTGTAGTCATTAACACCCTCAGTCTTTAGCAAATCACTGCAACACATTGCTTAGAAAACATGGGATGCATCTCTGCAATATTCTGCAAACAGCAACCTTTTCAGCAAAAGGAACAGTTAGCTGATGTGGCTCATCTGATCTAAACTGTTGTGTTGCCACATGGAGAAATGACTTGTGAAGTAAAGCCTTCTCAAAATGCACAACTTCTGAAGTTGTAAAGCTTATATCCTCACTTGCTGGAGGCAGTGCTTAGCCTTCAGAAGTGTTTAGTGTGTTGTCTGCAAAAGCCACTCTGTAAAACAGAAGTTGCAAGAACATTGAACACTGCATTTATTTAAAAGGACTCTAAATAGAAGATTGCACACAGAAGTTCAGTCATCCATCAGCACTTGAAATGACTTCTCTAAAATTAAAAAAAGAGTCACCTGATTTTATTAAATACAGTCCATACTACATGACAGCATGTAGCATCTATGCAGTCTAATGGCATTAATCATTGTCTACATAACATACTAAATACCAGAATCTAGTAGAACTGTGCAAAGTCCAGCACAACTGGCCTACACCATTTGCTAGTCTAAAGGGAGATTTGAGGTGGGGCAACACGTCATAATGCTATCCATGCTCAGAGTAAAGGCTTAGCAATTATGCTGGGCCTACTGACACCCAATTGCCTTAGCACAAAGCCATCTGATTTAGTACCACTTAGCTGCATATTTTATACAGCTAATGATCTAAAATGTCCTGTAAAGGAAGCTGCTTTTGTGACAAACCTGTTATGTAGGCCAGTACAGAGGCTCTGCAGTTTAATTTTGCCTTTGCCTTTCCTTATGGAAAGTGAGAACATTGCTTGCCTGTGGAGGGACATGGGATTTTCATCCAAGTACTCTCAAGATACCAATTACCATGTATTCCTTCAGTTTCCTAAAAAGCTTTGTTTTGTGATGCTAGCTGGATGGATATTTACTTTTCCAGAAACTTGTCTAATGCTAGTTGCTAAAAACTTGATTTAGTCTGAGCAGATTTTGGGTCTAGTATTCAGATAAACTCATCTGTTACTTGAAGGGTTTATCAGCACTTTATGTAGATAAGGTTTGCACTAAAACTCTGAAGAGGCATCAATTAAAATTTTAATTATAATAATATAGGAGGGAAACTACTAAAGTTTAATCACCACCTGCTTATTGGGATTGTAGGCTTACAATTGGTGAAATAATCACTAAACTACAGAAATCTTTGCAAATAGAAAGCAAAAATATTCCTCTTGTTGTGCTTTTTTTTCCCTCCATATTTTCTGGAGTTCATTTACATTAGAAACACTACAGTTGATCTAGGTGGAAGGGAGTGACGTTTGTACATTCAGTAAAGTCTTAATGTGCTTTGAATTACCAGAGAGAATTGTAGCATCTGGGTAATGAATTCTTAAAGATTTGCATTTCATTGCCTGGGGTTCTGGATAAAAAGTATATTGATCAATAATTTCAATGCACAGAGGCAGTGTTTTCATTTTTCTGATAACAGCCAAGCATATTCAGCTTGTAAGCATAAAAAAATAGTTAGATGAATTGCATTAAATCACCTTGATGATCATGTTAGGAGAAAGTAGTCTGTATACTGTCTCCATTGTATCACCAGTTAAATGTGGACTATGAAAGTACAGATCTTACAGTATATCTCTGTCCTGCTTGTCTGAATTATCGGTAGTATATTGTCTTTCACATTTGCTTAGCTTTTTTCTTTTGTACAAAACTGGGTTTCCTATTTAGCTCCATCTGCCACAGCTTGGTCCCAAAATGGTTATTGTAAAAAATGTGTGGACTTCACAGCAAATTGATCAGGAGTGGCTGAAGTCTAGAAGAGTATTTTATAGAATGTAACCAGAGTCTCTTACATACAGAAGATAGTTAGAGATCAGCAGGAAAAGGTGAGACTTAAATAAAACAGAGAATGAGACTGAAAACAAAAAAAAGGAATGGATTTCTTTCTGAGAGGAGCTCCATCTGTGTTTCATTTTATACGCTTGATACATTTGCTTGAGGTTTTAACTGTCTCTATAAGTGTTTTTCCTGAAATTGAAAAGATGATGCTCTGTCAGAGAAACTGTGGGAAGTTTTGTATTCTGTTCCTGATTATGCTACCTACTTTTTATCCTATGTAGTTCAGATAAGATGCAAGCCATGTGTTAGATTATTCATTCAACAAATCATTGATTTTCAGAATTTTCTGTGAATATTCAGATTTAAATATATTTAAATGTACTAGCTAGACATTATTAATAGACTAGTTGAAAAATTTGTTTCCTTTTTAAATAATAATACTTATTTAGAGCCACTAACTTTTTATCAGAATCTGTTTAGATACATCATGGATATTGATTCTCACATCTCATTCAGTGGTTTGTGCCTGCAGTTGAAGAGAGTGCCAGTGCAGTTCTTGATTTGTTTGACTTCCTTTAAATGCTGGTATGGTCAACGATCAAAATATTTTCATGTATTTGGAGGCCAAAATAAAGTGATTGATCCAAGCAGTTGCTCTAGTGTGATGAGCCTGCACAGATCTACGGAATATATCACAACAGTTTAACCCTCAAAGAACCTTTCTCTGGGTTGACAAAGTTGACAAATACAGAAAGGTAGAGAAGTTGTCACTGCTGTCATAGCGTGAGGTGGTCACTGTATTCTACTTTCAACTTTGTGGGTGATATTAATGTCCAGTGTTGAAGGGCTCTGCTAACCCTTAAAATTCAGTCTGAGACCTAGCAGTCTCTTTCTAATTTTGCTGATCATTCTGTAACAACAGTAGCTGTGGATAAGAAATATTAAATTTTTGCTAAAAGGTTATATAGTCTTGAATTTGTCAACAGGTCTGTTTATTTTTGTTGCACTCTTGGGATTGATTGCTAGTTTCTTGGGATTGAATTTTGATTTTTCAGAATGTAGTGGTATTTTAAACTTCCCCCATATTTTGTTTCAGAAAAACATCCAGAAACATAGCCATTTCAATAAAAATATCGCCACAGGCTCCAATATTACAGCTAAACACATCACAAAACCTAATAATTTGAGCCTCTACTGTTTTTCACTGATTTCAAAGCATCAGGGAGAAAAAGCTTTTCAGTGATATTTTGGCTTTAGCAGGAAGTCAAAGGAATACATTAAAGACTTTTAGTTTAAGAAGACACTTAATGCTATGTATAAAAAGTTTATGTTTTTTTCTAGATTTTTAATCAAGCAATGCACTCTTGCAGTAGAAAAGGCCAACAGCCTCCTGGGTGTCATTAGTGAAGTGTTGCTAGCAGGGTGATGTTTCTCCTCTACTCGGTCCTAGTGAGACATATCAGTGTGCTGAATGTGTTTCTGGGCTCCTCAGCAGAAGAGACATGGGTATACTGGAGCAAGTCCAGTAAAGGCCAAGATGATAGCACATAAGCATGAACTGAAATTTCATCTAAACATAGGAAAACACTTTGTTCCTATGAGGGTGGTTGAACACTGGCACAGGCTGTCCAGGAAGGCTCTGGTGTTTCCACCTGTGGAGATTCTCAGACCTAACTAGACACAATCCTGGTCTATTTTCTTTAGCTGACCCTGCTTGCACAGAGGGTGCAAGGCTGCACTAGATGATCTCAAGAGGTCCTGTCCAACTTCAACCATTCTATGATTCTACGATTCTGTGATCTTCCCATGCTAATCCTTTGGACTAAATCCTCATTATGACACATTTGCAAATCAGTGACTTAAGATGTGCACCTAAATCTTCATCTGAATAGCATAAGAAAGTTTAATGAAAATTATGATTTTCAGCACTTCCAACATTTAGGCTATCAAGTAAAACTTTCTTGATGCAGCTTATCCTGCCTTAACATTCAGATTCAATCAGAAGTGTAACCTAGCTCATTATCTTTATACAAATGAAGGTATGCCAGTATGCTTGTGCTGTATTCTCCTGTGAGCCACATGGTATAAGGCATATGCAAATCTGCAGAACCATGGCCATGGTAGGGATTGGACTGGTATAACTACTTCAAAAAAAATCTCATAACTGTAGGTCTAACAGCACTCCTGTTTTAAAAATCATTTCAAGAATCTAAGTATGCACATAATGCGGGGCAGCTAAATGTGGATTTCATTTGTCAAAGCAGAGTGCTTGAAAAGTTGCTTACACATGAGATTGCCTTGTGATGAACAAACAATGAATGTTTTGCCATTGGGTTTAGCTTGGTTAAGTAATCAAATTCTCAGATTCCTGTCTCCAAACTGTTATGGAGTAGCAACTACACTTTCCACCTCAGACTCTTACCTGGCATGACAAGTAGCACCAGAGCATTTTCAGGAGTCTGGTAGAGTTTAGACATATTTCTAGTATCTGTCTGTGGGCAGCCTGCACAGTTATACTCCAAGTTTTGTCTCATGGACATGTCAGCATATTTTGCTGTGTCAGCAGGATGCTGCTTTTCCCAAAGCTGTCTGTAATAGTAAATTTTTTTGCCTCTCACTCTGACCAAAGCTAGGAACTGTAGATGTGTGCCAAAATAATGAAATATGAACAAAGTGTTTAGGATTTTTGAATAAATCTGTTTGGCTTAATCTTATAACAAAACTTTCGGTTGTTATTTCCCTTTTAACCAAGATGTTTCGTGGGTGGTTAGGCATGTTTTATAGGAAAGTACCAAAGCTTTCTGTATGTTTCACATAGATATGAATATTGTATATGAACATCCATTTGACTGATCCGTAGTTTCTTCAAGTTAAGCATCTTATAGCAAGACTACAACTTCTTGCACAATGGCTCAAACCAATTGGGATGAGTATTGAAATGTTATGTAGCTCTTATCTTGAATTAGGAGTCAGCTAACAGTCTCTATACAGCCCTTACTTCAAGTGCATCCTTTTCTTATCTATGTTGACATCTTGTAGATGGGTTTATGGCTCTTAGCTCACAGGGTCACATATACTATTGCAATAAAGGATAAGGTCAGTTGTTATTTGATAGGGGTAAGAAATCAGACTATAGAAATTGTTCACTGTTCCATTGGCAAGTGCTTGTAGAGGCAGTTCAGTCACTCACCAAATGTAAATCTCATTTTTGTTTTACTTTTCACATCATATGGTGCAGGATTTTCACTGTTTACTCTTATTGCCCTTGTTATATACCAACAATTCTTATTGTTGGGACATAACAATATACAGAGCTTGGAAACATGTTTACACAAAGAGTGCAAAGAAAATCAGTGTTACTAAGGAGGAAATATGTCAGTGATTTATGAATGCACATTTATATCTGAATCTATCCATGAAAATTGAATTAGCTTTTTTACTACGCAGATAAAATTTGCACTGTACATTATAAAAAGTGTTATGTACTCACTTTCATATATAATTGCTTTATTGACTTTAATGGCATGAATATTACTTTCACTGATACCTATATGCAAGTATCTTTGTCTAGGATGTAGTCATGGTAAGAATTTTTTAAAGTTTTCCATTTTATAACCAGTTCTGTTTGTTTTGAAGTATTTCACTGGATTGCTTCTATCATCAAATTTCTCACTGTGTCAGAGACTTTAAGAAAACCACCTAGAAACATGAAAGAGAATATGATATTTTAAAATAAATATTCTTATTCTTAATTTTTAAGATCTTCAAACAAGAGAGAAAGAGTGAAATAAAAGCCAAGCTGAACATGATCTTTAAAAAAAAAAAAAGCCATAAAAAAACTCGTGCTGTGTTGAATATCTACAGGAAGTAGCACTTACCTTGGAAGCTTTATGACCTGGTTCATCAACACCAAAGACATCTATCATACCCTAGAAATTAAAAAGTAAAAGACATTTTTGTTCCCTTGACATTCTTTAGGAAGTGGAAACAGAAGCATATCAGAACACAAATCTAGCTGTCAAGTGATCTGAATGGGTAACAACTGAGATGCTACAGAGTACTGTTGGATTAAGACTTCTTTAAGGCAGTATTTCAGGAAATCATATCCAAATGTAGGAAAAAAAGCCCAAAGTGAAGCCTTCAAGGAATTGCAGGCACAGATGATCACAGACGTTGTGGTGAAGAAGTCATGGAGAAACATGTATGATATAAAGATCTGTTAGCTACAGAAAGATGATGCCGAACACTAAGCAAAACCAGAAGAGAATATACTACTCTACTTTGAATTTTGGTAGTTATTAACTTTGCCTCCAATTGTTCAAATTAACCCTAGAAGGGTTAATGTGATGCTGGAATGATAAATTTGTTTTATGGAAAATTAAGTAGTAGCACAAATAACCTCCTGCTTGTTTTCCTCTTATAAAGCGGCGTTGCTGATGATGAAGAAAGGAGAAAAGCATACAAGCAAGATTGTTTTATTTAATCTAGGAATAAATCAAGTGGTATAAGACAAAAATAAGCACAGAGGCAGGATTAATATTAAAATTACAAGATATAGAATCAAGAATGTAGTTTGAAGTTTCTCAAAGTCTTTCAATTTGGTGTACTGAGGAAGCAACAGGTTGGAACTGCAATTGCTTCAGAGGACTTAGGTTCAGCTTAACATCCATCATGAATGCATCTTTTGGAGTCTTATTCTACTCCAATCCTCTTTCCATAAATTATTTGTTAGATTTAGGAATCACTCGTCTCTCACCACTTAATTACGTCTCTCCCCTACCCCCAATTACATTACTTGAAAGGATATTTCCTTTTCCTAGATCCCTGCCTGAGCAGTGATAAATGAAGTGAGCATTAATTGTTAAATTGTAGCCCAACAGGAGCCCGTTTGGCTTCAAGTCAACGTCCCTTGGCAAACCAGGGAAATATATAATCCTGACTGATTACTCCTAGAGAATATTTTTGTCATTTTCAGTGCAATTGAATTTCAGCTGTTCATTTTCCCCCAAGGTTTTCTGCATTAACATTATAAAAGGGAGGGAAAAAGAGGTAGAGGTGAGAGCTTGGACTGTAGTCATGTGCAGCAGTAGGAAAACACCACATCCAGGCTGTGGATGACGATGAGCCTAGGTTTTATTCTATATGGAGTAAAAAGCTGTGATGGACATCACATGGCAACTTAGCTCAAAGCATTTATGCTTTGTATGCACCAGTCTTTTTGCTCTTTGGGAAGAAGATGCTTGTTTACTAAGTAAGCAATGAGAAAATGCTTCACATGCTGGTAAAACTAGCATTTATCAGGATCACTGTTCTCTCAGCGTGGAAGAATGAATTTTCATTTTGAAAAATATTTCTTTTTATATAAGTTTTATTCATTAATATAATCCAATATCTTATCTATTATCCCAAATATTAATATAATCCTATGCAGCTAATAGCATAACAGAATGTAATAATATAACACAATAAAAATATAACATAATATTAACTATAATATAGTAGCTATTAATTAATATAATTCTACCCAAAAGGCTGGCTGTTCTTCAACCTGAGGAGTCTACAACAGCACAAATGCAACACAGACAGCTGTGGAGCCAGTGGCAATACCAGGCTTTAGCCCTTGTATTTGACACAATGCTGCTGACATATGGTATTTGGGTAAAGAACTGTGTCAAAGGAGTCCTTTTATAATACTTCAGCTAGAGCAAAAGCTAAACACAGGGACTGTATCCAAGTATGATCTTTCTCAAAGCTGAGCACTCTGCTGCAAAATTCAGATGAAGGTAATCCCTGTGCAATTTTAAAGGGTCATTAACCAGCATTTCTGCCAATCCCTCAATTAAAAATTAGAAAGCTAAGAGCATGATGATAAGCAGAATTAGTCTGTGTTTATTCATGAAATTAAGAAAACCTTGTGCTTACTTTCTTCTCAAAATTTGGATTAATATTAATGAAATTGGTGAAGTTATTCAGAGGGAGGTTAATCCATGACTCTAGAAGTGCTCTTGTCTTTGTATTGTTTTCCACAAAATCTTTTCTATCTCATTTCCCACTGCAGGGTTTGAAGAAATCTTCCCAGACCCATCTATTTTCCCAAGCAGGAAATGATCCTTTCTTATATTCTTCTCTGTCCTTTTACACTGTTCAAGGATAAAATGCTTAAGGAAAATAAGTGCTGTAAAACTGAGAATTGTTAATAAATTACAACAAAATGGAACAAAAAGCTAGAAATATTTACAAATATTGTTGATTTGTGTGAGGAAAAAGGAGGAAAGAGTAAAGGAGAAGTACTCCAGAATAACCCTTCTTTATAATGAAAGTCACTTTTTTACCATTGTGCAATAGGTATCTTCTACTGGAGCCAGGTGACCATCATCTACCTACTCTGAGGCTAATGACATGCCTCAGAAGCCCTTCACAGTTCTTCTCAACATGGAAGCATTTGACCTCATATAAGAGTTAATCTTTCAGGTACTTTGTAAATTCTACAAAAAAAATTCCATGGCTGACGAGTAAAGTAACCATTCTTTCCAAATCTCTTATGCAACTACCTATGTTTAAAAAGGGAAACATAGCTAAAAAACAATATTTGTTTTCTTTATTTTTACCTCTTATTTAGTCATTATGACTGAGCATAAACAAGACACTCAGCATATCGATGCTTTCTGACATTTTTAATAAGGACATTTTGGGCATTTTCTTTCACTGTAGTCTGTTAAGTACTTTTATTTGGGGGGGAAGTAGAATATGCATTAAAGTCTCAAAACCTGTTCACTTCTGACTGTGAGTTGCAGTTTGAGTTAGGAAATTATTTTTGTTAATAATGAACACATACTTTTAGTGGAATGTGTGCTTGAAATAGTACCGTACTATCCTATTGTCACAGAGCGTTTTCAGTATTTTATACAGACCTTCCTTTTATGTGTTTGAGGATTTTTTCATATGTTTATGGATTTCCACATGTTTCTTTAACAAGAGATGATTCTTTTTGTGCTTTGGGATTTTTTTTTGCCAGATTACACTAAACAGTTTTATTTAGCAGTCATATTGCCCATCTATATAACTGAACAATGACTCTTCTCCGCGCAGACAGGCATGTGAGCTCCAGACTACTGCTTTGCCTGCTTGAAGCTGTTGGGAAAGCCCTTGCTTACCTTGACAGGGTCAGAATGTCATCTTTTGGGACTGTCTTGCCAATGTATAGACTTTATCCACTGAAAGCTGTAGTAGCTTCGCATGTGCAAGCTGGTTTTTGCCTTGGCAATTTAGCAGAAAGCCTGGGTAATGTTATCAAACGTTTTCCTTCTGCAGGTCACAAAGCACTTTCCAAGAAGACTAAATATTATTTAGGCATAGACCAGTTAAGTGACTACATGTTCATAAAGCAGGTAACCTAAAACAAACAGAAAAAAGGTCTTCCATTACGGTTGTTTTAAGCGAAAAACCAAACCCAACCCCCTCCCACCCAGAGCCCACTCTCCCCTGCAAGAAAACCAACTTCCTGATTGAACCTGTATTTAGTTTCTGCTGAGGCATGCCATTAATTCTGATGTCTTGGAGTTGCCAGCCTTTCATCATTGTAAAGTACTTTTCATAAATATGTTCGAAAGGATGGAGGGACAAAAAGAAAAGAAGTATTAATAAAATTGAAATGAAGGACCTAAATCAGCATTGGAATTCTTAGTTGTAAGAGATCTGGAATAACTATAATTCTCTGGATATTATCCAATTCACAAATTACTTCTGACTACAAAAAGTCTTACTGTAGAAAAGATCAATCATTGATATAGCACTATTTGCATTCATCTCGTATACCCCTTGGACTGCAAAACAGATGCATTATAACACGAAATAAGATGGCCAGTGAAACTGACTTTTGTGGTTTGTGGAGCAGATGTGGTTGGAATCTGCCCCTGAAGTGACTTAAAAACAAGGGTTGCCGGTTTTTTCTTTAAGGAAGGTAAGGGGACAGGGGGAGAGGAAACGGAGCAGCCTTTCCAGCCTCTTTGCTGTCTTCAGCATGACTCTGTATTTTCCTATATAAAAGAATCCTTTATTTTCTTTTCTGTCTTTGCAGTTTTTAATTGGCTGTATGTGTAGTTTTTAAATGCTTGTGTTGCTGAATCAGATTGAAGGAGGAAGCCTAGAAGTTCATATAAATTGATATTTTGAATTATCCTTAAAACAAATAGAGGAGAAACTCCCCAGTAAATACGACAAATGTAACATATGGGATTCAAGGTTTCAGCAGGTTACAGTGGAGTTACATTTGGTTTCGAAAAGGACTGTTTTCTCCTTTGTATTCTGCTTTATGTCTCCTTTTATTCTTCAACTCACAAGAGAAGCATAGGAATCTTTACTTTGCCAAAACCTTCTGGTTTGTTTTTTTAAATCAGAATCTTTCTTCCTTGGTTTTGTTTGTTTGTTTGTTTTGGTTTTCTGGTTTGGTTTGTTTGGTTTTTATTCGCCTCCCAGCCAGCTCCTGTTTCACTTGCAGGCTATTTTCAGGTGATCAGTTCACTGCTGTCATCATCAGTTCTCTGTGCAGCTCAGGGTGTGGAGGCAGGTCAGCATCAGATACTTGCATACTTCTCTGCAGAATAAACATTGCATTCAGATTTAGTCTGTTCTGCGCTGAAAAGTATCAGCCACCTTTTTGTTTTGTTTAAAAATAAGAATTAGGATATGGAGACTGGTAATGTCGGAAGTTACAGTTTTTATTTTTAGAACTTGACCGGGAAAAAAGTATGTTAGGAGAAAGCTTAACCAAGTTCCTTCTAATTTAATATCACTGCTATTCCTAGTACTGAAGTCATCATAGAGGAAGGTACATGCCTCAGAGTTCATGAGGTAAAAGAATCCAGTTGCTTTTGTTCACCCCTGAAGGTGTTCAAGGCCAGGTTGGATGGGGCCTTGAGCAACCTGGTCTAGTGGGAGGTATCTATGCCATGGCAGGGTGGTTGGAACTAGATGATCTTTGAGCTCCTTTCCAACCCAAACCATTCTATGATTCTGTGACTGATTCTATGATTCTATGGTTCTCATGCAAGTAGTGGATAGCATGCTGACCGACTACTCTCTCAGTATGATTTAAAAAGCACTGCTACTTTTCTCTCCGGACAGGTGCTGAGTGCAGTACAAGGTTTTTGCTTGTGTTCTACAGAGCCTTGGGCAAGCTGAGGACATGTCTCTCAATCCTAGTGGATCTGAGCTGCTTTTTCCCATGCTTGTGCCCTCTGAAATGGCACAGCCTGCATTATTTACTGGGCCAAATAGAGGGACAAGGAAACAGCTAGCACCAGGGCAGAGATAGAGCCTTTTTACCTGGCTTTGCCTTCAAACCATGACAAGCATCAGACTCTGGCACTGAAAAATCAGCCTGTTGTGAAACAGTGTAAAAGCTTTCAGTAGCTGTAAGTCCCAGGAGCTCTGAGGAAATTTTATGTATTAACCTGGATTTTTCACATCTGTGCACCAGTGGTAACCCTCCTCTTACAGCCTCATCACCAATCAGTCCCTCAGAGTAGAGGATGTTTTAGTCTTTTCTTAACAGATTGATATTTCCATTAAACATCTGACTAACGATTCCTCACCCACCCTTGTATTCCCTGCAGCCTTCTTCACGGCCTCACTGTTTTTGCGATACTTGGATACTATTGCAGGATTTTAGACAGAGCTATGCACCTCAGATAATCTGACTGTTGCTATATCAAATAACTCCAGGGAAACTTACCAAGACTGCTAGTGCTCCAGAATTCAAATGTGAAAATGGTATCACAGAATCAAAGGCAGTAGCTAACCATGCAGACCTGGGCAGTTACCCTAAAAACAAGCAGACAAAGAGAAACATGCCTTAAAGGACACCACATGGGTGTGGGAAAATACTAATTTTCTGATAGCAACCTAGTTGAAAAGACCTGTAGATCTGTTTTCTGTGATGTAGTTTTCACTATAAATGAAGCAAAAATAGAATGAGAAAGAAAAATAAAGTTGCATTTTTTTCCCCAGGATTCTTTCTAAACACAGATTTATAAATTATTTGATAATTGCTATTGTGACATGAAGATGAAGACAAAAGAAACACAGGTTTGTAATTCTAGTTGGATTAAGTAACTGGTTATTTTTTCCTTCTTCTTCAATACAATTTTACAGGCATGTAGCAACCCATGTTAGGCAGACAGGTGATGATGCTTTTCCACAATATATCACAAAGCCTGGTCCCACTGGGCCCCAAATGGGAGGAACAAAGCAAAAAGCATAAAACTGATTCCATTCATTGTGTGGAAGGTTCTCGTTTGGGATTCAGATGTTTTGAGAGTGAAAAAAAAAACCCAAACAAAACAACACAAAAATCTCCAAAGAGTTTGTAGTTTAGTGAGTAAAGTACTGGACACAAGCCAAACCAAACTTAAGTATGTAGGGTGGTCTCAGCTGAGTTCCCAGCAAAATCTAGCCTGCACTGCAAATTCATCACAATCAATTATATGTAATTTGGTACAATTGCCAGCTCCTGCTCCGAGGCCCTTTATACTGAGCACAGAAGAGGCTGAATTATTTCCCATACCTAACAGGAGCATTATTCCTTACTCAGGGTCTCATAAGGAATACAAGCACTGCTGTCAAATCCTCACTGAGTAAATACCCCTCACTACAAGATGGAAACTGAGGTCCTGGAGTGTGTCCAAAGAAGGGCAATGAAGCTGGTGGAGTGTCTAGAGAACAAATCATATGAGGCAGCTGAGAGAACTGGGGTTGTTTAGCCTGGAGAAAAGGAGGCTGAGGGAAGACCTTATTGATGTCTCCAACTACCTGAAAGAAGGTTGTAGTGAGGTGGGAGTCAGTCTGTTCTCCCATGTAACAAGTGATAGGACAAGAATCATATAATCATAGAATCATAGAATGGTTTGCATTGGAATGGACCTTAAAGATCATCTAGTTCCAATCCCCCTGCCACAGGCAAGGACTTCTCCCACTAGACCAGGTTGCTTAAGGCACCATCCACCCTGGCCTTGAGCACTTCCAGGGATGGAGCATCCGCAGCTTCCCTGGACAACCTGTTCCAGTGATTCACCACCCTCAGAGTGAAGAACTCGTTCCTTATATCTAATCTAAATCTTCCCTTCTCCAGTTTGAACACATTACTCCTTGTCCTATTACTACAAGCCCTGTAAAAAGTCCCTCTACAGCTTTCTCCTAGGCCCCCTTCAGATACTGGAAGGCCACAATGAGGTCTCCCCAGATTCTCATCTTCTCCAGGCTGAATAACTGAACTCTCTCAGCCTGTCCTGTAAGGAGAAATGTTTCAGCCCAGTGATCATCTTTGTGGCCCTTTTCTGGACCCCTCCAACAGATCTATGTCTTTCTTGCACTGGGGGCTCCAGAGCTGGATGCAGTACTTCAGGTAGGATCTCACAAGAGCGAAGTAGAAGAGAAGAATCACCTCCCTCGAACTGCTGGTCATGCCTCTTTTGAGGCACCACAGGATACGGTTGGCTTTCTGGGCTGCATTGGTCCATTGCTGGCTCATCTTGAGCTTTTCATCAACCAGTACCCCCAAGTCTTTCTCCTCAGGGCTGCTCTCAATCCACTCATTGCCCAGCCTGTACTTGTGCTTGGGATTGCTCTGACCCAGGTGCAGGACCTTGCACTTGGCCTTCTTGAACTTCATGAGGTTGGCATGGGCCCACCTCTCAAGCCTGTCATGGTCCCTCTGGATGGCATCCCTTCCCTCCAGTGTGTCAACCAAACCATGCAGCTTGGTGTTACCTGCAAGCTTGCTGAGGGGGCACTCAATCCACTGTCCATGTCACCAACAAAGATATTAAAAAGCACTGGTCCCAATACCAATCCCTGTGGAACAACACTTGTCACTGGTCTCCACTTGGACACTGAGCCGCTCACCACAAATTTAACTCTGACCATCCAGCCAATTCTTTATCCACTGAATGGTCCATCCATCAAAACCATATCTTCCCAATTTAGAGACCTCATCTTCACTTACAGTGGGCAGATCCTCTTCCACCCAGTCCCTGCCTTTGCCTCCTGAGTTCCAGAAATGGGGCCTCCACCACCTTTCTGGGCTCAAAACTATTACACTTTGTCCTGTTGCTACAAACCATTGTGAACAGTTCTTCCCGTGCCTTCTTATAGCTCCTTTCAGGTATTGGAAAGTCGCTATAAGGTTGCCCCCACAGCCTTCTTTTCTCCAGGCTAAACAGCCCCAACTCTCTCAGCCTGTCTCCCTCCACAGGAGAGGTGTTCCAGCCCTTTAATCATTTTTCATGGCTCTCTTCCAGATATGCTCCAACAGATCCATATCCTTCTTGTGCTAAGGGCTCCAGAGCTGGACACAGTACTCCAGGTGGGGTCTCACCAGGGTAGAGGGGCAGAATCGCCTCTCTTGATCTGCTGGCAATAGTTCTTTTGATGCAGCCCAGGATGCAACTGGCCTTCTGGGCTGCCATTGTGTATTTGTGGCTCATGTCCAACTTTTCATCTACTAGTATCCCCAAGTCTTTTTCCACAGGGCTGCTCTCTAGCATGTCCTCTCCCAGCCTATATTGATGCAGCTGGTTGCCCTGGCCCAGGTGCAGAACCCTGTACTTGGCCTTGTTGAACCTTGTGAGGTTCACCTGGGCCCACCTTTCCAGTCTGTTCACATCGCTCTGGGTGGCATCCCGCCCCTCTGGCATATCAACTGCAGCACCCAGCTTGGTGTCATCAGTGAACTTGCTGAGGGTGCACTCAGTGCCACTGTCAATATCATTAATGAAGATATTAAACAACACTGGTCCCAGTACAGACCCCTGAGGGACACCACTTGTCACCCATCTCCATCTGGACATTGAGCCATTGAACACTGCTCTCTGGGTGTGACCATCCAGCCAATTTCTTATCCACTGAACAGTCCACCCATTGAACCTGTATTTCTCCAACTTAGAGAGAAGGACATTGTGAGGGACCATGTCAAAGGCCTTGGAGAAGTCCAGAGAGATGACATCCATAGCTCTTCCCTTGTTCACTGATTCAATCACTCCATTGTAGAAAGCCACTAGGTTAGACAGGCAGGACTTGTCCCTAGTAAAGCCATGCTGACTCTCTTGGATCACCTCCCTGTCTTCCATGTGCCTCAGCATATCTTCTAGGAGGATCTGTTCCAGGATCTTCCCAGGCACAGAGGTGAAGCTGACAGGCTGGTAGTTCCCAGGGTCTTCCTTTCTACCCTTTATAAAAATGGGTGTGAAGTTTCCTTTCTTCCAGTCACTAGAGATTTCACCTGACTGCCATGACTTTTCAAATACTACGCAGAGTGGGCTGGCAACTGCATCAGCCAATTCCCTCAGGACTCTGGGATGCATCTCATCAAGTCCCATGGATTTGTGTGTGTTGAGCTTCCTCAATCTTGTCCTCATTTGCAGTGGGAGAGACTTTGTCTCCCTGGTCCCTGTCTCGTGGGCCATCAGCTTGAGAGCTGTGCAGAGAGAGATTGCCCGTAAAAACTGAGGCAAAAAAGTTGTTGAGGACCTCAGCCTTCTCCTTGTCTGTTGTTACTAGCTCACTGTTGCTGCTCATCAAGGGGGGCGAGGGCATGGGAGGGGGGATCCCTAACATCTCTTTGTTAGGATGCATTGCTCCTGAGCTTGCAGGAGGCAGCCCTTGAATACTGACCAGCCCTCTTGGGCTCCTTTCCCCTTCAAGGCTTTGTCCCATGGCATTCCACAAGCAGATCCCTGAAGAGGTCAAAGTCTGTTCTCCTGAAGTCCAGGGCAGTGAGATTGCTGCACACCTTCCTTGTTGCCCTAAGGATCTTGAATTCCACCATTTCGTGGTCACTGTAGCCAAGGCTGCCCTTGAACCTCACATTACCCATCAGCCTCTCCTTGTTGGTGAGAACAAGATCCAGCGTAGCACCCTTTCTCCTTGGTTCCTCTTCCACTTGTAGATGGAAATTGTCATCAACACATTCCAGGAACCTTCTGGATTGCTGGTGTGCTGCTGTGTTCTCCTTCCAACAGATATTAGGGTGGTTGAAATCCCCCATGAGGACCAGGGCTTATGAATGTGAAGCTGCTCCTATCTGTTTATAGAGTGCTTCATCTGCTCGGTCATCCTGGTCAGGTGGCCTATAGCAGACCCCCACTATGATATCGCCTTCCCCTGCCTTCCATTTAACCCTGACCCATAAGCTCTCAGTCAGCTTCTCATCCATCCCCAACCCAGGCTCCAGGGACTCCAGGTGATCATTGACATAGATGGTGACACCCCTTCCTCTTCTCTCCTGCCTGTTCTTCCTAAAAAGCTTATATCCATCTATTCCCACACTACAGTTGAAGGAGTCATCCCACCACATCTCAGTGACACCAATAACTTCATAACTGTGTAGGTGTGCACACATCTGTAATTCCTCTTGTTTGTTCCCCATGCTCCTGCATTTGCATAGAGATATTTAAATTGGGTTTCCATTGAAGCTAACTTACTAGCTGGAGTTCCATTGTCTCGCACTTTAGGTGCTCTCCTGCTGGCCCATGATCCTTCTCCAGGCCCATAGTTTTCTTGTTGCACAATGGCTTCCAGCTCCTCTTGTTTATTGCCCTTACTGCAAACACTGGTGTAGGTAGTCTTCATTTGGGTTATTGATTCCATCACTTTTTGGAGGGGAGGAGGCCTAGTTCCTACCTGACCATTCCTACCTGACCCATCCTTGTCTCTAGAAAACCTGGTTTTATCCCTATCCCCCTTCAAATTCAGAAGAAAGGGGCCTCAAGTTGTGCCAGGGGAGGTTTAGGTTAGATATTATGAAAGGTTTCTTCACTAAAAGGGTTGTCAAGCATTGCAACAGACTGCCCAGAGAAGTGGTAGAGTCCCCACACCTGGAGGTAGATGTGGTGCTTAGGGACATAGTTTAGTGGTGATCTGGCAGTGCTGGGTTAACAGCTAGACTTGATAATTTTAATGGTCTTTTGTAAAGTAACTTCACTGAATTTTCTTGCTAAATCATTTTCTACGCCTTTTTAGCTAGATTGCTATTCCCTACAGGATCATTGTATTTTGTTCAATCTCGACATTATTACTCCCTGAAATCCAGGGTACTCTTCTCTGGTTACCTGTAGATCTGCAGATAGCAGCAGGTGTGGCAAAGTATAGCCTGGTTGCGCATTTACAGTTATGCCCACAAAGAAGAGAAAGGACGGTAAACTTGCCATCAGATTTTCAAGCTACTCTGTGTTTCAAGAAGTACTCCTCTGATGTAGATATGCAAAATATAAATATAAATATTGACAAGATCCTCTTTAGAATTTATATGTGTAATATATTATTAACCATGAGTGCATTTATTAATTTATAAAATCACTAAAAAATTCTGCATACTTTGGGAGCCAGATTGTCTCAGTCTTCCTGCTTCAACTTTGTTATTGCAACACTCGTAAGGATGAGGAGGATTTGTACTGAGAAAGACAAAGTACATGTTTAAGGTGCCCTGGGCTGACCATGCTGTCAACCCAAACATGCTATTGCATCCTGGCTGAAAAAATGCTTCTGCAGACTCCCCATGGTATCTTTCACTGCACCAATAAAAACTGTCTTCATGTCCCAAAGTAACAGGCCAGATCACTGTACCAATATTTCCTTTCTATTCTACTTCTGTCTTTTCTGCAGCTTTAAGTTACTGGCTGCCTCTCTGTTACTGAAAGGAATGTGTACTGCTTTAGTGCTTTAGCAGATGTGGTTATCAAAAGAACTAGGAATTCTAGTTCCATAAAATATTAAGATGTCTCAGAAGTTTATGCTTTTCTGTCCCTGAAAAGCCTTTTTGATATGGCATGCTTGTGTAATTTCTTTGCTTCAGCTCTGTGCTGTATCTCACACGACATGTACTTGTCTGCCTTCTGTGTATGCAGTCTGGTGTACTCTTCTCTCCTCAACGTGTCAGGTCTGCTTAGGATTTAGAAAGTGTACTGCTCTGCACAACAGTGGTAGGAGGTCTGAAAGCAGATAAATATAAGAGTATCAGAAACACATAATGAAAAATGATGGAGGAATCGCAAGACTTATATAATGAGACCGAAGAAATTTGAACTGTTTAATGTTATAGCAGAAAAATTACAGAGGAAGTGGAAAAAGGCTATAAAGTGGCTGCCATAAAAATATGCTGAAGAAAGTAGATTAGGTTGATTTACTTTTTTTTTTAGACTTTCAAATAAAACTCTATCTGTTGTAAACGTGTTTCAAGGCTCTAACAAATACTTATTTCCTAGGGTGTGTAATTAATAGTAGAATTGTGCAGTGATAAGGCATACATATGAATACACGCTGTCAGAAAGCTGCAAGCAGTGCTTCCATGAGGTAATTTGAGCTGGGAGCTGATGGGGACTCCAGCACAGAACATGCTTATATTGACGGGCACAGTCCTGCAGGGTCTGACCACAGTGGGCATCTGGGTGCTGATAATGGTATCATTAACATCCCAGGCATGGCAAGGGGATGAATAAAGGCCAGAGTACAACCAAAGGCTCTGAGATGTAGTACAGCTCCAGTCTTTGGTGTTGCTGGAGTGAGTGCAGAGGAGGGCAACGAAGCTGGTGAAGGGCCTGGAGAATAAATCTTATGAAGAGCAATTGAAGGAGCTGGGACTGTTTAGTCTGAGAAAGAGGAGGCTAAGGGGAGACCTCATAACTCTCTACAACTACCTGAAAGGACATTGTTGAAAGGTTGGTGCTGGTCTCTTCTCACAGGTAATTAGCGATAGAACAAGAGGGAATGGCTTCAAGCTGCAACAGTGTAGGTTTAGACTGGACATTAGCAAAAAAAATTTGGAATAGACTGGAATAGACTGCCCTGGGAGGTGGTTGAGTCACCATCCCTGGATGTGTTTAAGGGTCATTTAGACGTGGTGTTGGTGTTTAAGGGTCATTTAGACGTGGTGTTGGGGGATATGGTTTAGGGAAGAACTTTGTAGAGTAGAGTTGATGGTTGGGCTCAACAATCCCAAGGGTCTTTTCCAACCTGGATGATTCTATGATTTTATACTTCTAAGTTCAACACCTGACAGGTAGTGGGAGACCTAGTGATAGTTTGTGATAGGCTTACAAGTGTCAGTAGATGAGGAATTTATCATGTGAATACTTTGGAGTCCTGCAAAGATATATGTAGCAAATCTGTGCCGTAGTCACTTCTGCATTGCCATTTTGTACTTTGAGAAACACAAGTGGCCTCATTTACTTTCTTTGCTTGAGTTCCCTAAAGCTTGTTGTCATGTCAGCTGTAAAAGTTGGGCCACCATAAGAATCCATCTGGGTGGAATTTGAGAAAATAGTTGTTGAACAAGACAGTCCATAATGTGCCTGATCTAGAAGACAAGCTGAAGAGGCTTCAAATATCAAGCCAACAAAAGGCAGGAGGCACTATACACCAGCTCATGGTGCAGTAAGAGCAAAGGAACAATGAGAAGTTGCCTCAAGTATAGCTGGGAGAGTCAATGGAAGCTGTGGCGGAAGGGAGGAGGACTGTGGCTGGTAAGGCCCCAGTCTCCTAGTACTCTAGTTTATTGCAGAGCAGCTACAGAATTCTTATTAGTGGGTTGGGAACCATCAGATCAGTGCGGGGGTTTGGAAGCATCCTGTTCTTGCCAGCTCCGTTGTTAGGAAGCATTGACATTGCTTTCCAGACTATAACTGATTGCACGTACATAAAAAGTGACGGTGACACTCTTTATACATCATTAATGTTAGTTTGCCATTGCCATTACAAATAAAAATTTCCCAAGAGGAGAAGAAATGTATTCCAACAGTGAATCTGACCAGTGATGTGCAGTAAAAGTCAATAACTGCAAACTAAGTATGCAGCTATGATGTCTCAACTCTGAGTCAAAACTGGATGTTCAAGCAAGAACTATTTGGCAACACTAGGCACAAGAGAGAGGCAAACTAATCCCCTGTAATTTATTTTTATGTAACTAACGCTGAAGATCATTGCAAACAATTCTATCTTATTTTTATGTAGTGTTTGGGTTTTATTTTAAATCACAGTGGTAATTTCTTAATGAAGGATGGTGAAGTAAGGCGTACAGCAAAACAATGTACATTTAATACTCTACCAAGCAAATGATTTAGATCTACCCATTCAGTCACTTTAGAACCTTTTATTACTATAAGGGTTTAATATCCTTTATTACTTCTAGACAATGTGCTTGTAATCCTAAACTTAATAATAGAACTTCATTAAACATGCACTGCCCATTAAATCATACCCTTTATGAAGGAAATCAACACAAATTTGCAAAAGCCAAGTTTAGCCTTGCACAGCAGGTCTATCTGACAAGGCTTCTGGTAAAATCTCTGAGGAATGTGGTCAGCAATGAGATGAAGTATCTGTTTTTAAACACAGAAAGAACATTAGGTAGATGAGAATTGACAGGCATAAGCAGGAAAGCAGAGCTGTCCAAAATAAAAGACCAACAACTTCTGTCAGCTCAAGAAGTACAAAGAAATAGATGAAAGTTACCAAATTATCTTTTATTTTAGGATTGTTAAATCCAGAGTTAGAATAA
>JAVFHW010069413.1:0-33741 GCA_032159205.1 Eurystomus glaucurus suahelicus | reverse complement strand
TATGGAAGATATGCAGGCATCCTTTCCCAGCATTCTAGCAGAGAAATGTTTGTACAGGCATCCCAGTCATGGCAATGACCTATTTTAAGAAAGGATAAAAGCCTGTTCCAAAACTTCAAGTCATTTCCAGCTCTCCTGCTCTTTTTCAAGGTAGCCAAACAACTGCATCATAAAAGTCAAACTCTCTCACATGGATCTTCAACATGTAGCTACCTTCTTCATGGGCATGCTTGGCAATCGATAAATGCATTTTCCACTGAAATGGCCTACTTTTGCATAGAGGACAGTCTTCCTTTTATCTTTCTCACTAAGGGCACAAACAGTCTAACTAGCATAGTTTTCAAAATTGGTTCTCCAGGAAGAGGTAATTCACTGAAAATATTTCCTTAGGAAGGATGTGGTAAGTACTGCTGGAGTGCAGAATGGGAGAAAATCAACATCTGCACCCATTTGCCTGGCTGTGCTCAGATCAACCCCTCTGGAACTTTCTGATGTGCTGCTTCTTCGCACTGCAGTAACTGGTGCTGGTTGTCTTGCCTTGTGTAGGACACCCACTCTGTATTCCACTCCAAGGCAGCCTAGGAAACTGAAACAGCACTGGGAACCATGGTTGAAAGTCACTGAGTATCTACAGCTTCCTGTTGCAGTTTATCCTCAGTGTATGTATGATACATACATACAAGTATGCAAGTAGAAGGAGAAAAAAAAATGATGAAAATTTGCACCAATGACTTACTGGTTTTGGTATTTTTTTCCTTCTCATACAAACTATTTTTGGTTATTTAAACCTTAGGAGAAACAGGTATGCCTGGGACACAGGTAAAGGCATGGCAAAGGCAACCCTTACTTCTCACTAACGGTCAACTTAAGCAGGTTAGTGCAAATCCCTTGGCTACTATTTGTGTCCAATCCAGTGTCCTAAAGTCCCATCCACCCCATTCACATAAGCACAGATCCCACAAATACTCAGAAAGGCCCTATGCCTGAGCAAGAAACAGAATTCACTCTCCTTCAGTTTTTCTTCATGCAGACTTCATCACCACTGCTTTCGTTATTAGAAAAGTCTCTGTAAAACCATCAGTAGAGAAACAAGTGCCATGGTGGTGTCTCAGCAACTGGATATTCTTTCCTAACAGAGTAGAACCAGATAATTTCTGGATCATCATTTTTTGGCACAGCATTTTGTAAAATCTCCTGAGACAAAATAAACCTGAGATGAGACATTTCCAATCAACTTGCTAAATAGCTTTTCAGTAAAAACATCAGTTTCCAACTAAGCAACATTCTAAAACAGAAATTGCTGACTTTCTATGGATTTATTTTTAATTCATTCGAATATTTTCACTAACAGAAATACAGTGATAATACCTCATGGGATCTATTTCTCTGCATCTCAATATTTCTGTTGTCTGCAGTGGGCTTAGCTCTTATGCACACGTTTCCCGCGATCCATTATAATCACCAGCTCCTTATGAGGATTGACAGATAAGTACCACAGGAGATATAACCTAACCCTAGGACCATAATAGACAAGAAGATGGAAACACACTTGCTGAATTACTGCCTCAGAAAGCACCAAGTTAGCTTTTCAAGGTGAAATACTTTGGGTTTAGATATTTACAAATCTTTTTCTTAAGGGGAAGAATATCTCACAGCAGTATTTTAAAGATATGTAGGGCAAACCACTGAAGGAGAAATGGCTTTAGCAGAGCTGAGAAAGGTAGATTTCCTTTCTTCATGACGACATTTTTGGTTGTAGTTTCTGCCTGTATTTTTCCTGTCCATAAGAACCATCTTTGCTTTTTTTTTTCCCCCTTCCTTTTTTGAAGACAATACACCAAAGCTAAACTCCGTATATGCTCTGGCAAGCTGGTGATTACTGATACAAATTCACTTTGAGACACCTCCAGCTGAGCATTACAATGGCACTGTTCTGCTTCCTATAGAGAGATATAACTGCTATTTAACACAAAACTTGCTTAACTTTGGCATGCAAGCTTAAATGAAGGAAGCTAGAGCACAAAGCATTACAGTGAATTCAGGAAAATATAACACAGCATAAAAAAGAAAAAAAAGGGGAAGAAAAAGCATTCACACAGAATTCTAATCAGGCCTCTTAAGGTAAATTTGTGAACTGTAAATTTGTGTACTGGAAGTGCAAGCTTGGAGATCATTTGGATCATACTATCTAAAGCTTTAAAGCTCTCTCTTCTGTCTTTTTGAACTCTTGCCCAGTGTAGAAGATACTTATATTCAAGAAGAACAGAAGCTAATTTGAAGATTTAATGTACAACAGCTCTTAGATAGTAATAAAATCCTTCTCAAAGCATTAAGTGTACAAAAGCATTGTAATAAATAAAAGAGCTTTCAGACTCACATCTCTGATTTCTTTATATTTAAATCTCTGTTGATGGTGCCATAACTACCTCTAATTAAACCTTGTTTTGGAAACTGTGTATACTGCTGCCACAGCTCTTAGCACTTTCAAATGAAGCCAGTGGTTACCACAGCACTCAATAATTCAGACTATCTTCTCCTATTGCACTCATGGCCAGCGTAGTGTGTGACAGGATTTCAGAAGCTGCCATTTGCAGTCCTAATTTGGGCTAAAAAAATTAGTATTTCCATATCCAACAATATTTATATTGTAATTGCATTTATTCTTTATGTATTTATTCACTTTTGAAAGGTAAACCTTTGTGTTCCAAATGATAATGTAAAGAAAAAATATTTATAGGACACTTAAATGGTAAATCCAAACAACATATAGGGCTAATACAAAGTAAGTAAAATTTTCAAGGGAAAAGTTAATATTGGACTCTGACCATGGGAAATAGGAAAACTTATTACTATTCCTCCTTATTGAGGAATACAGCAAAATTTGCAAACTTACTGGGAAAGAAATAAGAAGCAAAAGGAAACATTTTTCCCTCAGTACCATCCTATAATCTTTTCTCAAGACTAAAATTATCCACATCAGTACAGATTTCTTCCTACTTAAAATTTAAAATTCAAGTCTGAATGTAGTTATTGGAAAACTATCAGGTTATGTACATATATTGTGTACTATATTTCTTCAAGAATTTTGAGATTTGGCTAAACTTAAATTAAACCTTTTATCTTCTCACACAGAAACATAGAATGGTTTGGGCTGGAAGGGACATTAAAGATCATCTAGTTCCAAACCCCCTGCCATGAGCAGGGACACATCCCACTAGACTAAGTTACTCAAGGCCCCATCCAACCTGGTCTTGGCCACATCCAGTGTTGGGGCATTCACAACCTCCCTGGGCAACCTGGGCTCACAAATGATACAAAACAATTGCTCTGAAGGCATTAAATTCTTGGGCACAACCATAAGTATATGTGGTTTAGATCTTCCCATTTCTCTGTTCTTAAAGTACGTCAGACAGCTTTATTTTCAGATTTCAGTGAAAAAAAAAAATTATTTGTCTTGGTTAGAAATTTTCCCCAGAAATTTGTTCACTCTATTAGCTATTAGCTATACCTTGAATTTTCATAGTAAAAGTTTGCTCAGCAGCTTAGAAATAAAGGCGTTCATCCACACAACTATTTAGAAAAGGACTTTCCTGGAGAATTCATCAGAAAAAACTCCAAAGCTAGCATTTTTAAACCCACTAGATTGCTTGTAGAATTACATATTCCCTTCTAACTGACCATATTCAGAAACTGATAATTTTTCAGTGCCATTAACTGGTTGAAAACTTGCAAAGAAAAGAGGTGCATACTGTTTTTGTCTCCACACAGTTTACCCAGTTGTGTTGGCTATGGTTAGTCTTTTGGGCTGAAATAAATTATAAAACAAACCTCTTTCTAGTAAGCTACTTCCTGAATAGGAAGAGACCTGGTTTTCTACTTAATAGAAGTCTTATTTTTCTAAAGGTTTATTTATATGTTGGGGATAGCAATACTGCTGATGTATATGTGTCTTTTTTCTAAGCCTGCCTCTCTTAAATCACCTGAAATCTGACAAATTCATCCTTCCAGAGGCAATCATACCTTGTAAATAAGAACAGCTCAGCTAAAATCCTGCAATCCCACTCATTAAGGAGGGACATCTCCCCCTTTCTTCCTATCTATCCTCTCTCCTATGCTCTTAACACACATCAATTTCACCAATCTGCCATGGGCAGAGATCTAAGCTGACACCAAGCTGAAGGTTATTTTATCGTGGTCATCTTTTTGGAATTGGTATGATTCCTGAAGTATCACAAAAACGGCAAACCAAATGCAAAATTTCACTTAAAAGCAAAAGTGATTAGTGGGATCTGGAAGAGTTATTGGTTACCTTGGCTTAAGCATAACTATTTATACCTATCACACTGTTTATTCACATGCCAAATAACTGTAAGAATTCTAGACAGTATATAATTTATCATAATTTCTAAAAGTATGGGAAGTTTTTTGTTCTTTCTCATTTTAGTCTTTTCCCTCTGCACTTCCTATTTTCTTGCTTTAAACTGGTTTGTTTCATTACCTCCTCTCCCCTTTACTCAGTCCTGGTACACTGTCCTATCATTAAGGGCTTCCAGCTGTGTACTGGCACAGACCTTCTGTTTAATGATAATTTTATACATGGACTACTCCCAGCATGGGATTTCTGCCCATGATGGTCCCTCCCAGAACTCTCTTGTCCCTTTTATGCTTGTGTGCTTTATGTTTGTTTACATTGTCCTTACTAATGCTATCGGTGGTCACAAAGTAATAAAAACATTTTCCACCAACATTTATTAATACATTGACAAATGATGTCAAACATGAAAGCAGTCTACAAAAACCACATGCTTTTCATGCTCAACCATTATGCTAATATATAACCGTTGCTTACTTTTGTTTCTATTCTTTTTCCCATGGGCAGCCAAGGAAATGAACTGCAATCCAAAAAGAAAACACAAGAAATCTACCTGCTAGCAGTGCTTCATTAGTATTTATTATTGATTTTCTTTACTTTAGAGAACAATGAGCCAGAAATGTAATAGAGCTTTTTTAAAATTTAAATTCCACTCTAACTGGTATATTGCTTATTGTTTTCCATCACCAGTTCAGTTAATGTTTGCCAGCAAAACCATTCTTCACTTGATGTGGTTTGTTCCACCTGTGACCTTGAATATGTAAAGCAAAGACTAAAAATTACACTGTGAAGAATTATTCCTCCAAAACATATGGTGAAAGCAAAAAGTATTTGAGGGAGCCTGAATATAAAGTGCAAATGAAAGTCAGATATAGGGTCAGCTCTGCTGCAGATTTGAAAAGAAAAATAATTGTAATAATTTAGAATGAAACAAAAATATTTTTGCAGATTCTTAGGCTAACAAAAACCCCTTAATTTGTTATGAATTACATGTCTACTTCTAGATAGTAAGTACCAACCATAGGAAAATAATAAAATATTTCTAAGTATATTAAATGTTTAAAGTGTTCAAATTAAATACCAGTAGGCACATATACTTCCGTCAAATTGTTAACTGTACAAACTTCAAAAATAGTTAAGTGATTTCTTAACTTAAAGCAATCCAAAGTCACTAGGACTTAGGAGTAAAGTATACTGAATAACTTTTTTTTTTGTTCAAGTTTCTGATTGAAAGAAGGATATTTGAAGGAATTTCTTTTTAATCTGCCTTAGATTAACTTTTCAATTTTCTTTCTTGAAAAAAAAAAAAAAAGTAGGAACAGAGGTCTATAGAAAAAGAATCTTATTTTCTATTGTAGTTTAATATTCTTTAATCTTTATATAATTAATTTATGTTTTTTTCTACATTAAAAGCCTTCATTGCAAAATTTACGTTGAATCTCAAGGATTTTAATATTGAATATTTTGCTTATTCTAAGCTTTCTCTTTTTTGCCCATCCAGGATTATTTGTTTTAAATTCAACTTGAATTTGTAAATTATTTAGCCCCAGATCCTGCATTTTTCAGCAATAAAAAAATATGATCCAGATCCAGTGAAAACTTTAAGTTTCGTAATAACTTTTGAAAATTTAAACTCAAATTATTTCTTAAATCTTCAGCAAGATAAGGGTTCAGGGCAAGATAACTCAATGAATAGTTCTAAGTATGAAAAGCTTGATGGTGAGTGCATAAACAGTTTGGAAACACAAACTTTTCCTCTTCACACAAACTGGATGTACACATCAGTCTGTAAAACTGAATTGAAAATTGCAGAATCTCCATCCTTCCACAGGAGGCAGCACAGCAGAACTTGCTTTTCTACAGACTGATCAAGTAGGAAATTTTAACTAGCTATATCTTAGGCACCTTCTTACCCCCAAGCAGCTTCATAAAGCAAGTGGTTACATGAACCATTCTTACCAGACGCAAGCAATTAAGCTCAACAAAGAGCTCAAGAAAATCGGGTGACTTGCAGTAGAAGTAATACATTCATTTACTAGATCTAGATTAACTGTTGAACCTCTATCTTCCAGTACATATTTCGTATCTATTCTCATTCACTTATTTTGTCAGACTGTCTTAAATGATACACATTTCCCAAATTCTCAAAATAATAAATTACATTGAACTCCCTTTATTAAAAATTGAATACCTTCACTGTATCTTCTCTTCAATTGCAATGAGATATTTTTTCCATAAAGAAAAAACAAACAAACAAACAAAAAAACAGAAAACTTTTTAGCAGTTACAATGCTGTCTTTATCTTCTAATGCAGTTTCACTGATTTTCTGTGCTTTCTGTGGGGCTTCTCTTTTTTGATTTCTATCTGTAGTAAAGACAACTTAAAAGATTTAGGTATTTCTTCTCTTTTGTCACCTCCATCCGCTCTGGTGTTTACAGAGTTGTCTACCCTAACCATGCTTTTTTTTAGAATTAGGTTAATAATGCAGGTGCACAAGTTCACAGGAATTATCATCTTCTGGGGTTTTTTCCTGAATAGTAAGAGGTTCTGGCCGCATTAATCGCCCTCATCGCAGAAAAGAGCCCTCCTGTTCCCTATGAAAGGAAGTGTACTAGTGAATAAGCTTTTACATTATCAATGGAGAAAGTAAAACAAAATGCACCCTCATTGCTCTGTAAAGCCTGGCTAAGTTTTCCCATTAATTCCTCTCCCAGAAGATGAAGCCAAACTTGCACCATTCTGTTGCTTAGCTTATCTGTAGAAGGTTTTTGGAGTCTTTCTTTTGAAAGTCTCTTCAAAACAGCAAGTTGCTATTCTTACCGTTTTAGCTTAAATAAAATCAATAAATGTTGCCTTTTCCTCCTTTTGTATACAATTCTGTTTTAATGCTGCTTGTTTTGCCAATTTTATACTAGTGACTTGCTGGACAATATAACTAATTTTTGGACTCCTCTGATTACAAAAATCTCTTTGCAATATAAGTCTGTAGGTGCAGTTCTACATATTTGCATATAAAACTTGACTTAAGAAATAGATGGATTGAAAACTTTACTATAACACCTCTACTAGGATGCCCACAATTAGGAAGCTTGAGATTGCAGCATTTTCAAGACAAGGGTGATGTTTTTCCCTCATCTAACGTGCACGTTCAACAGCCCTCTATAAGGTACTCCTCTTTCAAAAGAATAGATCCAATAGGTGGTACTATCTTGAAAGAGGCAGATTATAATTTTTTTAATGCAGGCCATTTGGTACATTTAAGATAGAAAGAGTTTAGTTGTGGGTCTCCATGATTCTGCTGCATTCTGGGACACAGGCAAACACCTGAGTATCTGTTGGGCCCCATGTTAGTCAATAATAGCTCCCCTCCTTCCCCTTATTATTTTAGCCTTAGAGGAAAGTTTCACCCTGCAAGTATACAAGCAAATACTGAACTTGGCCTTGTAAATTAGCTTCCTTCATATTGTATCAGCACTCCACCAGTGCAGTTTTATGGCTTTACTGTTATTATAGTGTCTTATTACGAGTGTATAGAGATTGACAATCAGACGAAGGTTAATGATTTTCTCAATGAAGGTGATGTGCGCTCAGACTCTCTCCCTTTTTTCAGAGCAAGCCTGAGTGTTCTGCAGAACTAACTGGAATAAAAAAGTTGAAATGCTTATTGCTCATCAAAATAATATGAGATGGCTTTGAGTACAGCTATGGACTATTACTTTGGAAGAAAGAAAAAGAGAATTGTGCTGTTGTTTCTAATTTTCACTGGTTTTTATAACACAGACATGCACTATAAAGTTGTGCAGGGTTTATAAGCCCAACTTTCAGCTTCTTTTCTGCATTTGGAATTTTAATTGCCATAATATAATACCTTTTAAAAATTGTTTTACAGTAATCAGTCACAACTATCTCTCAAGCCTGTTTGTTCTTTAATTTCCCAGAAATGTATTGAGCTGTGTTTTCCTCTGAAATGTACAATGGGTAAAATGTCAGTAAACTAATAAACAATCTGGAAAGAAGTAACAAAAAATGTCATAAACTCCCATTGGAAGACTTAGAATTGCACAACACAAAAGTAGATGCAGACAGCTATTAAAACACAAGTAAACAATATCATTGAAGTTCAGCAGCCCATGATCATAATAAAATCTTCCTGGTTTTAACCCATTAGGAGGTGATATCTGGGTATTATTAAACTAAATCACATCTTATCTTCTGGGGAATAAACACCACTCATATGTGGTGCTCAAGGAACTCCATTTTTCTAGACTACTTCAATAGACTACTGGACTATTTTTCAAAGTAAAAGAGAACAGTATCTGATTCTTTTTCAGAGGTTATAATATTCCAGAATATGAATTTTGACTATTGATGAATATTTGTTTTCAGTGATTTCCAAATACTGTTTGTTCTGTCATAAATGAAAAGGTAGGTTTTCCAGCTGCCAGCCAAGTGCTACAGTCAGAAAGCTGGGTAGCCATGGCCAGCTGTAGACATCTGAAATTACTAAACAACTCTCATGCTGTACAGTCACCCTCCTTCGTAAGGAACCCTGGGTATTTTCTTGTACTGACACCACAAAATCTTTTCTTTCCTGATCTTCCTAATTGAATTATCTTTATTATAATTTTCTCCTCTTTTTACAGTGCAGAAAAATATTATTACTTGTACCCTACAAAAATACAAACTCTGAATATTACCAATCATACTTTTACCTGAACTAGAAAGGGGAAGCAAATGCTGTTTTCAGTGAACTCAGCACGTGCACTCATCAACCAATGGAGCTGTAATTAGACCTTTGTTTCCCACCATTTCTCAAAAAAAAGAATATTTACTGCTGGTCCTTGCCTCAAGCGTCTGATCAAAATTTAATCTTTTCCTTATCAGCTTCTCCAGACAACATAATTCTTTTTTAATAGGAAATACCAGTCCTTTAAATTGAAGCATATTGTCCTATAAATATACATTAGAAGCACTTTCATAATCATTCTTACAGGGTATGGTTCATAGTGGCTGCTTTCATAGAAAGAAAATACATCTTAAATAAGTTATTAAGTGCAGCTAAGATATATTTTGAAAGATTTTTTCTGTGTTTATTTTACATAAGGTAATTTAATCTAGACATTAACCTATTAATACCACAGAATAATATTACAGATGGTAATATAATGGGAGTTGCATAATAAAACAGGAAATATTCCTAGCTTATACAGGAAAATAAATAAAATTGATAGATACATATTTGCTTCTTCATCTATTAGTAGTACACATTTGTTAATAAGTAATCTAGAAAAATATCTGAGACTTTCTAGCTACTTTGGATGGAAAACTGTGAAGTAAATACGTTGTAATCTTAGATGTTACACTGTGTTAATTAGCATTAATAGGCACCATTGCTTCAGAGAAATATTCAAACTGAGGATCTTTATTTGTCAAGTTTTTAGGAGGTCCACTTTTGTTAGATAATAATAACAACTTTAGCTATACTGTGTTATATACATGGATGTTCTTTGATTTTTAAACTATAAGCCAAATATCAGTTTGAGAAAGAAATTTGCAACTAAAAGATCTCAAATATAATACTTCTGTGAGACAAGGTTCACTGAGGCAAGGAGGCCCTCCATGAGCCAACCTTAGACTAAAACAGTTTATCTTAATCACTTGCTTCTTCTATCTAAATACAGTAGCAGAGCAAGAATTGACAGTAATTGTTCAAAGGATTCATAACTTCTGCTTTATTAATTGGTACAAAGATTATTAGCAGGAAAACAAGAGCATGGACTGAATGCAACAGCTACAGTACATGAGATTATTTTTCTGGGGTTCATTGAAACTGAATATCCACCTACAAAATCAATGGAAGGTGACAGATCCAAGTATTAAGAAAATGCTATTTGAAAATGACATGAGAGCTACTTAGTAAGGCTTCCTATTATCTTAGTTACAAGAGTTAAGGTTTCCCTGTTCCACACGCCAAGAAAAGAAATAGGGATACAATCTAACTGCCAAGGCACAAAGGCTTTGGCCAGGAAAGCAAGTGACTTTGCCCTATCTTTCCAATGTCTTCCCTGTTTCATCTTATGTTAAAATCTATGAAATATGTTAGGTATTTTATTGCAAAATGCAGTTGTTGGTCTTAAAAAAGAAAACAAAAATCCACTGCACAGTGAAATGTTCACAAGAAAGAAAATACATAAAGGAAGAAAGATGGTCATTTTTTCCTCCCATCATGGATTACAAAGATGAGTGGGAGGAGAAAATTCTAAAAAGCAGATGTTTTTGTTTGAAAGCTTGCTTAAGTAAAGGAAGAGAGTCCAATTAACTTGAGCAGCTTTGGGATTGGAAAAGGATAAGAAATCCCAGTGAAGATTATCAGAGTTGAAACAAGGACAAGGCTTTTTAGTACTTTTAGCCCAAGCCAGAATGATTGAGAATGGAAACTATCACAGAAACAGGGAGACAGAGTAGAGTGAAAACTGCACATAAAAAAAAAAAAAAAATCCAGGTCCCAATTGTGTTTTCTTGTAGTGCCTAAGTGGCATAATGCACCAGCAGTATGGAAAACAGGAGCCCATGCAAGGAAAACAGAAGCAAGGTGCTACGCTGATGAAAGCAGTGCAAACTTTTATTTCACATTCATGCACTGAGTTGGCTCTGAAGCCTTTCCTTGTTCATCAGGGTCCAAACCAGGACAGGTCATTGTACACGCAGTAGCAAATGGCAATCTCTTTCATTCACATAAGAGTATCTACATAACAACCAAATCTGAAACCGTGGCTTGCTGATAAAGGATTGTATATTGACAAACTTTTAAACTATTATACTCCTCAATCTTCATAGATATACCATTTATTGCACAAGCAGCAGCATTCTCAAAAGAATTAATTTTCCTGTGTGCAAAATCAAAATAGTGAAGTCAATCATTATGCTACACCTTAATAATATAGAAAGAAAACAATTCCAGCTTTTGAAAGAAAAAAAAAACAAATAACCCACTACTGAGCTATTTGTTTATATGAATTGTCATTTTCACCCTTCCTGGAAAAAGTAGAGGAGAAAAGAAAATCGAGGAGTATTCATCTTAACTAACAAGATATTCACATACACGTGAAGGAAAAAAAATTGGCCATTATACTTTTTTGTAGTTTTCTGTTTCTGTCCTTGAAGCATACAATAGATTGTTCATATTTGTCAACTTGGACCTTAATAGCACTACAAAATCTTCACCTCAGCAAAACATATTTAAAACAAAACCTTTTTTTTTTTTTTACAAATTTTTCCAAACATCTAGAATTTTAATAATTAGAAGTCACAGCCTGCAATGATATAGTTATTCATTCCTCAGAGGCATTATCTTGCACCAATGGAAATTAGTGGGTTTTTATACACAGACTAGGAATAAAATGGTTCTCGACATCCCTTGTTCCAAAGACAAGTTATCATTGACTGTTCACTGTAGCAATGTTACACTAGAAATAACAGCTGTGTGTTCATGTTTAATTTAGCAGAAACATAATTAATACTGAGTAAAATCAAACAAAAACAGAATCCAATGAAACATGGTTACTGCATTCCTAGCTCAGGTTTCCCTTGCAGGTCTGAGATATGAAGCATTTCTCCCCCAAGTTTCCATCTGGGTCCATTTCATAGTACTAATGGTACAACATTGTAGAAATTCTGTATTTCTGGTTTCCTGCTCTAATTTGTGGGCCATGTTTGAGTTAAACACATTGTCATTTGATATATATCAATCTGGTATCTTATTAAAGTAATCCTATACTTTGGATGGACAAAAGTCATATAGAGAATGTCAGCCTTTTTTTTATGTGGACCAATTTTTGTTTAGTTCTTAGTCCAGTGCTTTGTCAGTTTTCAGAAAGAGAGGTTTTTCATTGCATTAATCCTCACAGTGTTTTCCTGAGTTACTTAATAAATATAGAATTTAGTGTGTATATGTAACAGATTAATTTTACTCAGTGTGTACTAATTTATATTTTTAAAACAAGAACTCCACCTGTCATGAGAGTTCCCCTGTGCCTTGCTTATATCTAAGATTCTCCTCCAAAACTTCCTTGAGGACATTTAGAATCTGATTATTCTGAATAATTTTGAAACTATAAACATTCCCATCCATTCCCCCAGGACATTAAGGATCTAACTATACCTACATAGCACTCATTCTCCAAAGAGTTCTTTAAATAGTCAGACATCTGAACACAGAAACCTCAAATCCTAATTTAGCTCTACATCTCCAACCTTCCAGGACAGTGGACCAGAGCATAGGAGGAGTGACCAAGCTCCACACAGGGACATGTAACTGAACAAAATTACCAAGCTGTATGTGCAGTCATTGATCATAGGAAAATTGCACAGAAAATAGCTGCTGCTCAAACCTACTGCCAAGGTACTGGGCTTTCAAATTACACATTTCTCCTACTCCATATGGAGAAACATCCAACTACTAGCACAGCCCTTGAACAAACTTGCATGTAAATAGTACAACTTTACACTGAAATGAATATAGATTCTGCAATAAAAAACAGAAGACAGAAGAGAGAAAAGGAGGGGATTGTTAACACTCCAGTGACATTTGCCATCTGTCTGAACCTAACAAAGAAGGTTTTAACACAAATCCAAAGGTCTAAATATAGTCACTAAAACACAAAACCAAAGACCTCTCTAGAACTGCAACCACCCCCTTTAAGTTGCCTAACCACTCTATAACTAATCTGAAATATTGGTACTATCCAATCTAAACCTCACCTGGTGCAACCTGAGGCCATTACCTCTTGTCCTGTCAGTAGTTACTTTGGAGAAGAGACCACCGTCAGCCTCACTACCACCTCCTTTTAGGTAATTGTAGAGAGCAATGAGGTCTCCTCTCAGCCTCCTCTTCTCCAAGCTAAACAATCCCAGTTCCCTCAGGCACTCCTCATACAACATGTTCTCCAGACCCCTCACCAGCTTTGTTGCCCTTCTCTGCACCTCAATGTCCTTATACTGTGGCACTCAAAACTGGACACAGTACTCAAGGTGCAGTCTCATGAGTGCTGAGTACAGGGATACAATCACCTCACTACTGCTGGTCTCAACACTTCTGATACAGGCCAGGATGCCGTTGGCCTTATTGGCCACCTGGGCACGCTGCTGGATCATGGTCAGATGGTTGTCCACCAGCACCCCCAGGTCCTTTCCCACCAGGCAGCTTTCCAGCCACACTTCCCCAAGCCCATAGTGTTGCCGGGCGTTGTGGTGATCAAAGTGCAGGATTTGGCACTTGGATTTGTTAAAGCTCATACAATTGGCTTCAGCCCATCCATCCAGCCTGTCCAGATCCCTTTGCAGAGTCTTCCTACCCTCAAGCAGATAGACACTCCCACTTAATTTCCTGTCATCTGCAAATTTACTGAGGGAGCACTCAATCCCCTCATCCAGGTCATCAGTAAAGATATTAAACAAGAGTGGCCCCAGAACTGAGCCCTGGGGGACCCTGCTTGTGACCAGCTGCCAACTGGATTTAACTCCATTTACCACAACCCTCTGGGCTCAGACATGCAGCCAGTTTTTAACCCAGTGAAGAGTCCACCTGTCTACGCCATGAGCTTGTTCAACAGGATACTGTGGGACACGGTGTCAAATATACTACCGAAGTCCAGGCAGACAACATCCACCACATTGCCCTCATCCACTAGGTGGGTCACCCAGTCATAGAAGGAGATCAGGTTGGTCAAACAGGACCTGCCCTTCGTGAACCCATGCTGGCTAGGCCTGATCCCTGAGTTGACTTGCGCTTGCTGTGTGAGATCATCCAAGATGACCTTCTCCATTATCTTCCCTGGTACCAAGGTCAGGCTGACAGGCCTGTAGTTCCCCGGATCCTCCTTCCTGCCCTTCTTGTAGATGGGTGTCACATTGGCAAGTGACGTAAATGTTTCCTTTTTTTTGAAACCAAAAAATGTTAAATGATTTTATAAGGATGAAAGAGCAGGAAGAGGAAAGTTTTTAAGCGTACTTTTTAAACCTTTTTTAAGTTTGAACTTGTGGAGATGTTTTGTGTTTTCAGACAGTTTATGAGCTGGGGAAAAATAGTTTAAAGAGAAAGCAGCATAGAGAGAAAGTACGAGAATTTTTTCTCCAACAATTTACTATAACTTCATTAGGAAATACTAAAGTCAGACATCTAGAAAAAAAAGAACCTGTCTGGATCTTGTGTATCTATCCTGTTTTGTTGCAAGAAACCATGTCACATACTATAATTCATGAACTTGAAAAGATCCATTTTCAGCTATTTTGGTTTTTTGCTCTCTCTGTTTCTCTTTTCTACACTTAACAGTTTTGTTCCTAAAGTAACACTTTCACTTTTAAACATTGACACCTTACAGTGTAGCTTTTAAAATGTGAAAAGTACAGTTTATCTAAATTTCCAGAAAGATACTGAGAATTAATCTAAAGGTGTTGTAAGCTGTGGGCTGGAGGCAGCATTTCTTCAAAGTTTGGGATTTGCCCTGAGAAAAATCAGAATTTTTCAGCATCTATATTCTAGAAGAAAGAGTTGGTTTTAGGACTGTTATAGTCATTAATTATTCTCTCTACAGAAATTCAGACAACTTACCAGAAGTGAGATTTCAGGAATTATATGTCTAATATATTGGATCAAGATAACCAGGAGACAACTCCAGAAAACAAGATTACTGTTAGCACTGCTGAAGATAGGAAATAGGTATTTCCCATTATTCAACAATAAAAGATGAATCAGCAATGATGCCTGCTAATAGAAGCATTAGTAACAATTTCAGGATACTAATGCATTCTTTGGGAATTAAAATTTAACAATACATATTTAGAGTCAAACTTTACCACTCTTTAGCCAGTACAGGAAAATGCACATTCTAAATTATCTTAACACCAATCAGGCATGTAAATGTATACTTTAAAATAGATGTCCTTCATGTAGAAATACACATAGAAGTGCAGCACACAAAAATATTTAACACATAAGCATAAACTCATATTTCCAACCACAACAAATTTAACATATCTAAAGTCCTATTCTTCAACAAGATTTGTGATCAGATCATGTGAAGAGGTAAAAAAAGGTTCATTAACTGCCCACCTGTTAATATATATTATAACCAATAGTGTTTTCCAGCACAAAAATAAAACCCAAGTCTTACTGAGGAGGGCTGAACTTTCCCATGGAGCATTCTACAAATGCACATTTGCTCATTGACTTCAGTAGTACATCATATCCATTAAGAGGAAAATTAGAGAAGCATCATAAATGGACAAAAATGTTCCTTCTTTTTTCAGAAGTCTGTCACGAGGTACTAGGAAAAAGCTGAATAAGTAATGGCTTATTCCCCTGTAGACCCAGTTTCCTGATCCCAGGCTTGGTTACGGTTCACTCAATGCCTCTGAGTGTCAGCCAAGATGAATCACCTCCTGACCAGGGGGATGGGAGAAGATTACCTGAAGGCAACCTAAAAGTAACAATTAGTGTGGTAAAAGTCACACCCCTAGAGGAGAGCTAACATGCTAGTTAGCTCTCAGACCATCCCAGACCACCTCTGTGTGATAACTAGCCACTAATCGGAGCATGCACAGAAGGCATTGGAGAACTGCATTAAAGTTTAGAAGGTGTATCTTGACTCTGTGTGCTCATTGGCTCCTGCATGATGGGCATGAACCTAAACGCTGATTGAGGGACAACAAACTCACATTTCATATATAAAGAAATTTTATTAAGGATGAAAAAATGTGCTAATGTTAAGACTGGAGAAAAACATGTTTCAGCAGGGAACTCACATGAAGATCTGCCTGGTTGTTTCATTTTCACCTCTTGTCTGTGTGATAAAAATTATATTCATGTTTTTTATTTATAATTAACTGTGAAAGTAACCCTCTTTCAGTAACCTCAATATAAATTTCCATTTTAAAACTCTGCATTTACATACAAATTGTTCCACAAATACAGCAGTTACTTGACAAGGATCATGACAAGTTAATGCTCTCATATCTTCTTTAATACTGTGATTTATGACTTCTGGGGACTTTAAGAAAAGGCAAAATACTTTCACATGACTGATCTTAAAACTTACTTCATTACCAGCTTTTGAAAAGAACATACACATTAAGTAATTAACTTTTATTACCATCCTATATTTATAAAAAAAAAAAAAAAGCACAAAACAAAAAACAAACCATCAGATGAAACATATAAACTATATAGTATGGACATTATGGCCTGGAGTTACTTAGACATGAAAATAAGGTGCTGCTGCATAAGCTTCTTTGTTTGTCTGTTTGTTTTTACAGCTCCAGCTTCTTCTAAAATTATTATTGTTATATACATGGATGCCTTAACTAGGTCAAATAACAGTTATTTGAACTGCTGTCTGAAAACTGACCTTGATCAATAAAATAGGTTTTGCAAAATTACACGTAAAATGTGGATTAGTTACTAGAATTAGGATTAGGTGTTCGAAATAGCAGTGTGTAATAAAGAAAGTAAAGCAAAAATGATAGGCTAAATCACTTTCTTTTGGTCTGGTCCCTTTCAGTTTCCCTTTGTGGACCAAGCTGTTAATTGTGTTTCAAAGCGGGAAACAACCCATTAAAGCATTGTAGTCAGTAGTAGTCAAGCACAAATCTTAAGTGCATTGTCTGAGTATTTGGTTCATCCAACTGCCTTCTGAAAATCCATCTCCAAGGACTATAACTATTCCTCTGCACTCTAAAGGAGACAAGGTAGCATAACACTGCTCAAGACACAGCTGAATCCTTCTAGTCTTAAACAAGAACAATAATCACAGCAAAGTCACATCAACACATCTTCAATCAGCAGGAAGAATCAAGCACAAAGATTATGTCAAGGATAGACATCCCAGCTTTAGAAAAACCTTGAAGCAGGCTGTGTCCATGAACTATTGACCAAGTAGCATGAATGTAGAATGAAAGTCTTGATTTGAGTCAGCCTGCAACAACTAAAACCAGCTGGTATGGTAAGAATATGAATTTTTTTGCTCACACTTTCTTTTCTTTATTGTTGGGCACAAAGATACTAAAGAAGTGACTATGATTAAGGCACTTTAAAATAGGAATTAGAATTTAAATGGTGGTACAAAGAGAGGTTGTATGTTGTACATATGGCTGTTTAAGGAAAGAATCAAACAGAAAATGTTGCAGAAATGTGAAGTCCTTCATTTTCTTCTGGGACCATATCACTGAAGAGAGAAAAGCTGCAGAATATTTTATGTTAGCATCAGTACTTAAAAAAAGAACAACTAACCACAGCCTACTGAACACAGTATCAGAAGACTGTTAGCATGCAAGTTCCTTTGACATTCATTATTCATGTAAATATTCCTGACAACCACTGCAAGATAATATATTAATAATTTAACATTAATGTATGACCACTAAGGGTAATTTGATCATGTCATAAGACAGTCTTCTAATATATATTTGAATTTTAAAAGATGGTTCCATAATCAGTATTTTATTGGTATTTTCTGTTCAGCAGTGGGGGGGAGGGGGAAATAAAGAAAAAAAAAATGGAACCTGGCTAATTTTCAAAAGGTTTCTAAGTGTATTGTGCTTTTTTTTTTTTTTTTACTCGACTCTTAATACATTTTACCAACTCTTAATACATGTTACCTGGTGTTCATTGCACAAATATTTGACACAAAATGGTTGTTTATCAGAATAAGGATTCCATAAATCCTTTATAATGACAGCACTAGTAAGACCAGAAGTGCTTGTTCTAAATAGATTTGTCTCAAAAATATAGATCCCATCTCTGATGGTTGTAATTTTTAAGCAGTCTAAATGCCAGTAAGGGTGTAAGGATCCTCGTATCAAGTACAAAAGCTTACAAAAAAACCCCTGAGAATGTAAACAGTTTTCTAATACAAATATATTTTATTATCACTTTGTGCACATATAAATGAAGCAATTATTCAAATCCTCAAGTTCTCCTGTATGATAGCTGCAATGCAAGATTGCATGCAATAGCTTGCATCTCTCACATCAGTGAGAAAGAAAAAACGGACTTTTTAGCTAGAAACCAGTTGGATCAAAATTACTTAAACTTGTATTATGAAAGTGGTATAGATAACCATCACAACACACTAAACTGTAAGAGAACTGCCAGATATCCCAGTCTATACTCAACACTATTGCCAGTCAGCTCCATCTAGACACTTTCCAGAGTGCAGCGGAAAGCTGGTTTAACATTACATCCATTCAGATCAGATCTGAATAGAAGTTCAGACAAAGCAAACCTGAGAGGCATCAGTCCTGAGGACTTGTAAGCTCAGTGCAAAGTTTACAGCCTGATATTCAACAGCAACAGCTCTATATGGCTGGGTTACATGACAACAATATATTTTATCAGATGAAAGAGTTTTATGGAAATATTTTCTTCACTGCCAAGCCATAGTCTTTCCACTGATAGCTTTCAAAATTTCTCCTCCAAATTACTACATATGCCACAGCATGTTCTAAAAGTATCCAGATCCCAGTCTGCATTATTATTCCAAAAATAGGCTCACTGCTGAATTCTGTTGTCTGTGCTCATACCCGAAAAACTGTGCTAAAAACATTTTCACTATAAAGAGATACCACCGCCTAGCATGGAACTGAGCAAATAAATGGGGTCAAGTATCCTGTGTTATCTCAGGTATAACTTGAGTCATGCAGGTTATAGCACCTGTAATCAGGGAAAACAAGAACTACTTTATACTCTGTTTAGGCATTAGTAAGAGTTGTGGTTTTAATTCTTAGCCTTCCAAGAACCATCTTTTGAAGCACTTAGCCCCACAAAGGGCTTCAGACCATATAACAAAAATGGTGCATACCTGGAAGTGCTAGGAGACACTCTTTAGGAGCTTCCCAATGATAGTGCAGCTCTGCATAAATCCAACCAAAAACTGCACCTTCAAGGCACTAATGATGCTGTCAGTAAAACAGAAAAAATTTAAACCCTGCTATAGCTAGAGGCTGTAAAAGAGAGCTGTAGAGAAATAAACAGTGGGTTTTGCCACTTAGTTGAGCATGAAAATCTGAGTGTTAGCAAATAAATTTTTGGAAGGTGTTGGGCATCTTATGGAAAGTATATTTACATGAAGGATGTTATTACTTGTCTAGTGTAGGAAGCAACAGTCGATGTTTCTTTAAGAGCTTTAGGATTAAAAATGCCTAAAGGAGCATTAAAACTAAGGCTGTTCTACTGCTAGATGTAGCATGCTTAAGAAAAAATGGGAATACAAGAAGGTTTCGTTTTTACTGAACTTTACTTTTATGAAGGTGAACAAATTAAATGACTGCTAGTTGCAATCTCCTGATTCAGAACTTGATGCAGACTGTATTGGATCTTTCCTGTTAAGTTAAAGGGCTCCAGGTAAGACCTCTGAGGGCTATGGGAAGCAGTGTTGACATTTTCCATCCACTGAATGCCACGAGTATCTACTGAAATTTTTGTTTTGTAAAACTGTGTTTTCCATGCTTAACTTCCTCTTTGCATCTGTAAGTGTGTTTTGAATGTCTTCATACTAAGAATCATACTAAGATCCACTCACTTTTCAGATATCTTGCCTAAACATCAGAGTTGCAGTAATAACAGAATCTACTGACCTACATGACATCTCATGGGACTGGCAATAAACAGTTACTCATCCACTGGGTCAGACATTCCCTGACAAAATTCAAAACTGTGTTGAAATTCTGTAAAGATTAGTGGGCTTGTGTTTCATGACTTAAAATGTAGTTTTAAGAGAAAAAGCTGTGTTTGCTTGCAGCAAAGTAGTCTTTTTCCAGAAGAGTAATAAAAGTTAAACTTTATGGGTATTTGTGCCCCTCCAGGGGCTCTGCAAATAACTGGTCTTTCAGTTTGTCAGCAAAACTGAAAATTGGATCCACCCAGATACTGGGCAGTACTCTCTGGCCTTTAGCTCAAGGACTCCACAGTAAAGCACATGCTAAATGAAAGCCTTTTTGTACGGATAGTCAGGATTTCTGAGGATTCCTATGTTTAGCATTGCAGAAGTAAAAGAAAATGTTCGCTTGCAGAATTCCTTTTCATAGGGATCACGTTCTCTTCTGCTTGAACATCTTTCTAGATCTGCCTTTCCCAGGAATTGCAAAATCATTTCCTCTGCACATCAACAGCATCTTGGAGAATTTCTGTAGCACCTTCCAAGTTATGTTTCTGTGGAGTCTATCCATTCTAATCACATGTGAGATCTTAAGAGGCACAAATCCAAACAAGGCTGTGGGTGTCTTTATCATTCACTGAGTGTGGGCAGTTGGCATAAATATGTTCATGATATGGATGCTTGTGATTGGCTGACATTTGGTAAGTGCCTGTGGGTAGCACGGGTTTAGTCTGTGGCATGGCTTAAAAGAGGTTTAATGAGTCAGTACACTTTGATCTGTAAAAATCTGGACCTTTGTTTTTAGGAAAATCCTTTCTGAATGAATAAGTAGCCAACATTTTCATCTAAGAATTGTCTAAATTATCTTGCGTTGTCACACAAAATGAACAAATGTATGTGTAGTGATAATATGGAAATGTGCCATTTTGCTTTAGATAGAAGGCTGTAATTACATCTGCTAGAGTACTATGTAGTAGAGCAAAACTTTAAGCATCTTCTTCACCCTTGCAATAAATTGGCTTTTGTTTGTTGGAGGTGGGGTTTTTCTGGGGTGGGGGTGGTTGGTGTTTTATTTCAGCAAATGTTTAATTCACATGGTAATAAAGAAAAAAAGCCAATAATAACTTCTACCAATAACTTTCAAAGAGGCGATGCAGCTACGGAAACCATAGCAGTTTTCATGTCTACCTACATGACCAATGAATGATTTTTACTGGTACTTTCATTGTCACCATATCATTTTAGCATTATAATGATCATTTACTCCAAAATATTTTCTCCTGTACCATTCTGTCTTCATAGGCTCCACATGCTTTCATACCTACAAAAATGCTGACTGACAAAGTTGACTCCCATTATTTATAAGTCACTGTAACCTAATGTAGGAAGTATTATTTCAATAAAAATAAACAAAAATAAATTGTTAAAAGTTCAAATTTCCATGTGAAAATGTCAGTTTTGACAAAGCTTTCAATAGAAACCAGAATTTCTAGCTAAAAATCAAGGAGTAAAATTACTATTTTCATCTCTTCTGTGGGGGTTCCTATGTATCCAGTTATCTTGGAGGATCTACTTCTGGTTTTTTTCCACATTTTGAAAATTTCTATCCTTATGTAAAATAGAATAAGTTATTAAATCTTCATATTATCAAAGTTTATTACAGAGAATGGAGAGCACTCTCTGCCTTAACTTAGCATGTTTATGGAAATTCAAAGCACTTTAGCAAATTTAAATATCAATATGTGAATTTATGCTTAATGTTGCATTACTCTTTCCCAGAATACAAGCAGAATTTCAGTGAGTAGTATTAAAAAGATGTAAAACATATATTCATATATAATTTATTCGACTGTTTATGAGGAAGGCCTGATGACAGAATAATTCTGTATAAATATTTTACTCATTGATCCAGTTAATTTATAAATAACAAACTTGATCTGTTAATATTTTATTTGATGCAAAATAACAAAATTCACTGGATAAATTATACGCAAAACAATTCATATATCTGTAATTGCATGTCATCATTCAAGGATTCAAAAGAATATTTTTCTGTGCTGGCATTAAATTAGTAATGAATCAATTTACCTAAGTTTTCTTTCTTTGGTTTTATTTTTAAGCTTATTGTCTGCATTGGATAGGTACTTTTAACTTTGTAGGCAGTTCTTACAAAAAAGCTTCCTGTATAACTAGTGAGTTATGATTCCATAGTCAAAAATAACAGCATCTTTGCCTAGACATTTGCCCTATCTCAGAGAACATCAACTAGAAATGAAAAATAAGCAGACACTTAGCTAATGGTGAAAAGTGTATTCATTCATATAAACTATGAGCAATGAAGTGTACAAACTAATAAAGGAAATTTAAAAATACAAAAAAATCTGTCACTTTTAGGGATTTAAGGGATGCATAAACATGGCAATGATGTAGGCTTGCAACACGATGAGAATAATAAAACTGCCAACGATAACACAAAAGAAACAAATATTGGGCATATATGTTCCCTATTTTGATGTAGGTGTGATATACTTTCATTGATATAATTTATTATTTAAATAATGGTACATGGGCTTATTGCTCCTCAGGTGCAGCATCCTACACTTGTCCTTGTTGAATTTCATAATGTTTCTCTACGCCCAACTCTCCATACTGTCCAGGTTGCGCCAAATGGCAGTACAGCCATTGGTGTGTCAGCCACCCCTCCCAGTTTTGTATCATCGACAAACTCGCTGAGGAGGCACTCTACCCCCTCATCCAGGTCATTGATGCATATATTGAACAGAACTGGACCCAGTACTGACCCCTGCGGAACACCACTTTTCACTGATCTTCAAACAGACTCTGTACCATTCATCACAACCCCCTGAGTTCTATCTTTCAGCCAATTTTCAATCCACCTCACTGTCCATTCATCTAACCCACACTTCCTAAGCTTGCCTACCAGGATGCTGTGGGAGACAGTGTCAAATGCCTTGCTGAAGTCAAGGTAGACAACATCCACAGCTCTCCCCTCATGTATCCATCCAGTCATTCCATTGTAGAAGGCTCTCAGATTAGTCAGACATGACTTCCCTTTGGTGAATCCATGTTGACTACTATTGACAACCCTCTTTTCCTCCAAATGCTTTGAGATAATGCCCGGAACGAGCTGTTCCATCATCTTTCCAGGGATGGAGGTGAGGCTGACTGGTCTAGTTTCCCAGATCCTCCTTCTTGCCCTTTTTGAAGACCAGAGTGACATTTGCTTTACTCCAGTCCTCAGGCACCTCACCTGATTTCCAGGACCTTCCAAAGATGATGGAGAGCTGCCCAGCAACAACCTCTGCCAGCTCCCTCAGCACGCATGGGTGTATCCCATCAGGGCTCATGGACTTCTGGTTATCCAGTTTACTTAATTACTCTTTAACTTGATCCTCCTCAACCAAGGAGAAGTCCTCTTTCACCCAGACTTTCTCTGTTCCCTCCAAAGTCTGGGACTCCTGAGGGCTGACCTGAGCAGTGAAGACTGAAGCAAAGAAGGCATTCAGTAACTCTGCCTTCTCTGCATCTTCTGTCACTAGTTCACCTGTTCCACTCAAGAGCAGGCCCACATTTTCTCTCATTTTCCTTTTGCCTCCAATATACTCAAAGAAACTCTTCCTGTTGGTTTTGACATCCCTTACCAGTTTTAATTCGAAGGAGGCCTTGGCTTTCCTCGTTTCATCCCTGCATGCTCTGACAGCAGTCCTGTAATTGTCCAAAGACATCAGTCCCCTCTTCCACTTACTGTAGACTACTTTCTTCCACTTGAGCTTTTTCAGAAGCTCCACCATGCAGGTCTCCTGCTTCCCTTGTCTGATTTCTTGCTCTTAGGGATACACCAATCCTGAGCTTGAAGGAAGTGGGTCTTGAGTACCAACCAGCTCTCTTGGGCTCCCCTGTCTTCTAGAGCCCTAACCCATGGGACTTCTCCAAGCTGTTTCTTGCAGAGGTCAAACTCCTGAAGTCGAAGGCTGCAATTCTACTTATTGTTTTGTGCGTATTACCCGTGATCCTGAATTCTGTCTTCTCATGGTCACTACAGCCAAGGCTGCCCTCACCCTTAATGACTTCCACCAGTCCCTCTTTGTTAGACAGTACTAGGTCCAGTAATGCACCTCTTGTTGTTGGCTCCTCCACCACTTGAGTCAAGAAGTTATCAGCAATACACTGGAGGAACCTCCTGGAATCTGCGAGACTGGCTGTGTGGCCTTCCCAACAGATATCGGGTAATTGAAGAGAGAACTAATGTCTGTGACTGTGAAGCGACTCTCAGCTGTCTGTAGAAGGCCTCATCCACTTCCCCATCCTGATCAGGTGGCCTGTAATAAACCCCCACAACTTTATCACCCATATTAGCCTGACCTTTGATCCTTACCCACAAGCACTCAACTTGCTCATTGTCCACCTCCAGGGGGAGCTCAATACATTCCAGTTGCTCTTTCACATAAAGTGCAACTCCACCACCTCGCCTTGCAGGCCTGTCTTTCCTAAAAAGGACACAGCTATCCATGACAGTGTTCCAGTCATGCGAGCTATCCCACCATGTCTCAGTTACTGCAATAAGATCATGACCCTGTGACCGCACACGGATCTCCAGTTCCTCCTGTGCATTCCCCATGCTGCATGCATTGGTGTATAAGCATTTCAGAGAGGGAGTTAAGCATTTAGTTTTCACCCTTGAAGGATGGTAGGCCTTTGGGTTCACAGAATTACTAGCGCTCTGCCCGACAAGCGCTGAGTTACTACACCCAGGTGCTTCTCTAGCAAACCCGGCTTTGTTCCCTTCCTACTTCGAACATAGTTTAAAGCCCTCTCAATAAGCCCCGCCAACTCCTGTGCAAGAATCCTTTTTCTCCTTTGAGACAGCTGAGCTCCATCTGTAGCCAGCAGGCCCCGTGCCACATAAACCACCCCATGATCAAAAAAACCAAAATTGCACCACTCGCCCCAGCCTCTCAGCCACGTATTCATCAGATGTGTTTTCCTGTTCCTTTCAATATACTTCCCTGCTACTGAAGGGATTGAGGAAAACACAACCTACACTCCTGATCCTGCAACCAGTCGTCCCAGTGCCCTGAAGTCCCTTTTGATTGCTTTTGAACTTCTCTCCACAACCTCATCACTGCCAACATTTATAACCAATAGTGGGTAATAATTAGAGGGCCCTAGACCAGGGTGTTTCCTAGTAACGTCTCTAACCCGGGCCCCAGGGAGGCAGCAGACTTCCTTGTGGGGTGGGTCTGCTCAGCATATTTGGCCTTCTGTACCCCTGAGGAGGGAATCTCCAACAACAATTACTCTCCTTTTTTTCTTAATGGTGGCCGTCACAATGCATGTGGCTGGCCAACTCACCCCAGCACCCCCCCGGATGGGGTCTCATCTACACCCTCATTAGCCTCGTCCTTAAGTTCCAGAGCCCTATATCTGTTGTGTAAGGGCAACTGGGAGGGTGAGGGAGGCCGGGCAGGGATTTGTCTGCTGCCTTGAGCAGGGACCTGTTTCCATTCCTCCCTGTCTCTTACGTCACCTCCTTTTACCTGGTGGCAAGAAGGGAGGAGATCTGCTCCTAGTGGAGCCTCCACCTGCTGCCCTTGCCTCAGGAATGGTAGGGTGTTGCTCCAACAATCTATCTCCCTCTCATACTCCCTGACACTCCTTAATTTTTCCACCTGCTCTTTAAGCTCTGCCACCAGGCTGGTCGCCCCAAACACAGATGTTGTCTCTGTCACCCTCTACTGTAAGTGCCAGGCTCCAGCACTCTCTGCAGCTGGAAACCTGGGTAGCTGAATGATTGCGTGGGACCTCCATCTGAGTCGCCACATTTCTTCTAACAGTTTTTGCCTGGCTGGCAACCACAGCTAGTCCTGTCCATGTGACCAACTGCCAAACTGCTGTGCCACAGCCTCTTTGCCCAATTTTCCTCAGTGTGCAGGGATCGAGGATCCTGCACTACCTCAGGGTGGGTCTTAGCATGGGGGGCAGTCACTGTGGCTGTGGCTCCACTCACACCTCACCTGCTCTCTCAAGAGCAGCTCCGGCACCGGGTTCTTCTGCTGCCCAAATGTCTGCCTGCCCCAGGAACCCCCTTGGAGTCCCGAGATCCACTGATGTTCCAAAGGGCTGCTCTTGGCAACTGATCCCTGAATGAATATTAATATTGTGTCAATGTCCATGAGAAACAAATGAGATAATCCAATTAATCAGTATAGACTGATTAGTTTTCAAAAGAAAACTCTTTCAGTAAGATAATTCTGATTTCATCCTTTAATGTTTGGAGGAAGTTACTTTTTAAACATATATATATATGAACTTCTGCATTTGATGTACTACTGCCTAACGTTCCAACTAAAAGTACAGAAGGATGCAACATCAGTAGAATACAAACCACCTAATAACTGACCAATTCCCAAATATAGTTTCCAGTGGGAAATGACTTGAGACATTCTACACAGATTTCACAGGCACTGATACAAATTTCCTCTCTATTTGACATTTTCATTGATGTCTTGGGCTATTAAACTTTGTCTATGACACAAAGATTGTATCTCATATCTAACTTTTTTGAGATCTCAGATGTGTTTGTCAATCTATATTCAACTATTTCTAAGCTATTTGAGCTTTTCAAGACAAGTGAAGATTATAAGAAGTGGGTTTATTTGACAAGAAATCTTCAAAATCTTGGCCATTAGCAACATAATATAGAAGTTTCTACACAAAATATCTTCTGCTATCAGATTTCACCAACCACTACATAATCCTTATCTTTTCCTTTTGAGAAGGCCATATTTTAATTTTTGCAGATGTATCTTGCCTTAATAGATGTCCTTGACCCTTTAAATCTATTAAAAGCCATAATATTTGACTCAGGCTTAGAGTGTGGGAAAATAATAATCAAATTCCCTTCTTCTGGGCAATTAACACCTAGTTTAAATCAGACACAGGATAAAATGAAACAGGGGTTTACTCATCTCCTACCAATATAGTCTCCTTTGCTGAAGTAGTTCTACAAAATGTTTATTGCAACTTAAATGTGGCACAGAAAAAAGTTCTGAAACACTGCAATTTTCCTTCTACATTCACAAATATCTTAATTCCTCTTCACATTAGTCCACACCCTAACACATAAGGATTGAAGTCACAACTACAGTTCAAACTGTTGTGCTAGGTGCTGTATACAGATCATAAAGAAAGGTTCCTGCCTGGAGGGGTGTGGTGTTCAAGAACTTCACCCTGAAAAGAGTCATTCAGAGACTCTGTGAGAACTTCAGAGAACTGTGAGAAGAGTGACAGCAAAGTACAAGCCTGCCTACCTCATCTGTCTAAATTTTTTGTTAAGGAATTGGTACAGGTGATCTCAGTGGACCTGCTCACAGAATATTATAAATTCAAATATCAGCATATGATTTTGAGAGATCAAGGTCATACATGCGGTGTTCCTTTCCTTTTACTTTGAGCATGATTTATGCTTTTTCAAATGGTGTGTTGTCAGACAAGGACTGCTGGAAAATAAATTATTGTTCAAAGAGTTAGTCTGCCCCCTCCGCCCTCCCAGCTGTATGGTATATTGTGAAATACTAGCTTGGGATAGTTCAACAGGCCATCTGTTATTAGCTTGCTTCTAATGTGACTACACTAGACTGTTGCCTGAAAAACAAATTAGCATTGCTGTGCACATATATTGCCATTATTCCTTCTCTGATTGGCACATTCTTGTTCTTTTATACAGTAATGAACCAAATGGAAAGCAGTATACATGCAACCTTTGAAAAGATGAGGAAAAGAAACTTCTCTCAAGATGACAATTTTGGAAGTCTAGTTTTATACATAGCATGACATCTGCTCAAGTAATGTTTCTTTGAGTCATAATTCAAGGCCTGAAAGAGGTTTGCATAAAATCTGATTTTTCTGGATTTATTTCCCCACATATTGTTATATAACTTCATTTTTTTTCTACCCTAATAGTTTGTACCAAAAAAAAAATTGTGAAATAAAATACCTTTTGATCACAAAAGTTCTAAAAAGTTTTATAAAAACCTCTAGTTGTTGGCCTCATTAAACGCAGACACTGGAAATTAATGTTTGACTTCTACCTTAACCTTAAAATGCCATTAAATTTCATGTATAAGAAGGTTAACAAATACTTTTTAATTTCCATTCACTGTAGCATTTCACAACAGAAGTGAAGTGCATGTGAAAAGTGCAAGAAAGGCCAAGATGCAACCGAGAATATTTAGTGATGGGACTGGGGTTTCTGGCTGTGGAGCATAATTTAGAAGATTAATTTTTCCCCTGCCTCCAAAACAGAGCATTATTCCTAGTGGCCACAGTTTGTGTAATTGATACTCCAAAATAAAACAGGCAACTTGATCTGCACAGTAACCAATTCTCTTACCACTGGGGTATAAAGCCTTTGTCCTGCTGTCCACTTAAATCACTACACACAGATCATACACCCCTATTTATGATTATAGCTTCATTATATTTAAGTTAATCTTGATTATAAAGTGGAACATAAATTAAAAATCACAAAACGTAGGAGTCCGCTTCTTTCCATAAATCTTGCTGTATCCAAGAGTTGTATGTGAAATGAGTAACATCCATTTTGGATTATAGCTGTAAATAGTAAACTGCAGTGCTGGAATTTCTTAACAAAAAGATTTTTAGGGTTGAAGTTCCATTTGTGGTTTTATGACAGTGAAACACCAAACCATATGTTCATATTACGTTATTTTAATACAAGTCTATCAATTGACTCCTATCTACTTGTGTTTCATGAAAGGTCCAAAAGAATGTATTACTAAGTTGAAATTTATAAGAATTGGTGTGTAAATATCTACATATATATATTAATATTTGAAATACTTATTAAAACGTATTTGATATCAGCAAATTGAAACATCTGTCAATATCTACTGTTATTTGGAGGTAAGAGAAACAAAAAAAACCCCACAACCAAACTTTCTTTTGCAATTTCATCAGCCTATGAAACCTGATAAAATTTTGATTAGCAATTATTCACAGAGATAAATTACTCAAGTGCTACTTAAAATAAGCTGTCAACAGGAAAAGGATAGATATACTTGGCAGATTCATGAAATAGAGTTAAGACTTTAAATTAGCAATGCAATTTAGCATTCAGATTGCTAAGGATGAAACAAGGCAAACAAACTCACACAACAAGGTATGGAAAGAAAAGGAACAATTCGACTGTAGAAAAATCATCTGAGTTATTCTATGATATTTGGTGATGATACTTTACTAATTAACTAAGAGGTAATTTCAGTCATCTGTGATCTTACGTAAATACAGAAAAGATGGTAAAATAGATGTTCTACTGGTACAGATATAGTATAGTATTGCAGTGATATGATTAAAATCACACTTTATGACACTATACTGTTTATCCTATAATATATAATTAGGGACATTGCATTTATATTAACTGGACCATTCTCCAGTATGTGTAATAAAACCCAGCTTCGTTGTAGGACTCAGGTAAATTTATCAGGCTATTAATTTGTGTAAAATCTCCAAACCATCCCTCTAGAAAGTAAAACTGTCTTATCTGTAAAAGGATTTTTCCCTCACCTTTTTCATACCAAATATGACCACATGAATTACCACATCTTATTTCTACAGGACCACTTTTAGTGCAAATGTTCCATCTTCATAGAAGTGTGACATTTTCTGTCTGCTGCTCAGACTTTGTTTTAGTTGTGATTCATCATCAGCTCAGTCTCTTTGTAATTACACTGCAAGGATTCCAGGGTGAGGAAATCACAGTATACCCATTCTGTAGCAGCACATCTTTTCTATAGCATCCAGCTGTTTATGCTTAAATCAGGTAGCTTTATTAATGCAAATATATCAAGTCTAAAGTCTACCTAAAGCACACTCACAGACCTTTAGATGGCCTAAGTCAAGATTAAAACTTGGCACTTTCTATGCTGAGTTGCTCACAGCACACAGTTAAGGGATGTGACTAGCACTGCTTTAAAAAGCTGATGCATTAGCTGGATCAGGGGCAAGTGGTTTTCAGTATGAGATTCAATATAATGATAAGAGAAAGTACCAGGGCCCACACATCACACGTCTTGCTTAGACTTTAAACAAAGGGAGATTTCTTTCTTAATTTCATCTTTAAATTTTAGAAATGCTCTTGTAAGGAGCTCAAACTTCTAATTAAGTAAAACTAAACCCATACATCGCCACAGTCATTTTACATAGTAACTTCAAAGACAACCTTTTTTATCATACAGAAAGCATTCATATACAGAAACACACCATGTTCCTTCAGCCTGTTTCTAAAGATGTCGTGCAAAAGAGACAAGTAGTTCAAAAATCAAAATTAATCTATCAATTTAGGTGTCAGTAACAAAGTTTAAATATATTGACAATTTTGTTCAGGATGCACAGGTCAAAAAACATTATGAAAGAAATAAAACTAAAGATGATTAAGAGTTTTCTGACAGAAGTTTCTGACTGAAAGAGTGTCCATTTTCTGAAACAGATGCATCACAAGAACATACTACCTACAATAAGTATGTCTTTGAAGTGGTTTTCCAGGTTCAAATGCAAAGGATAACTGAAATGAAAGCTATCCAAAGCAACAGGCTTGCACTTAGATTTCAGTTGAGGCACACCCAAGAGTAATAGACGAAGATTTTAACCGAGAAAATGAGCAAACTGATAACTTTAAATTTCTCTGGTCTCTTTTGGCTTCCTCCTCCCTTTTCTTTGTTTCCCTAACATTTTTCCTCCCTCCCATCCAAAAAAGAGAGGAAGGCAGACTGAAGATTTTTGTTGTTGTTGGGTACATAAGAATAGGGTGCAGGAAGTGCAAAGAGTCTCTTGCCTAGGTCAAGATTTATATGATTTCTTTTTTTTCCCCAGAAAAACAGAAGGCAGCTGCTGCTGGCTCTATGAATATATATTTCTATTAACTTCACGTCTTTATTTTGCATCTCTAATCGTATTTTGAGGTAGTTCAGTTTTTTTCTAATATGCAAATTCCTTGAAAGGAATCTAGTTCCAGATCATGACTGCAACAATGGCAACGGAAGGACAGAATCATAGAATCACAGGGGTTGGAAGGAACCTCTGGAGATCATCTGGTCCAACCCCCCTGCCAGAGCAGGATCACCTAGAGCAGATCGCACAGGAACACATCCAGACAGGTTTTGAAGGTCTCCGGAGAAGGAGCCTCCACAACCTCTCTGGGCAGCCTGTTCCAGTGCTCTTCCACCCCCAAAGTAAAGAAGTTCCTCCTCATGTTTAAGTGGAACTTCCTATATTGAAGCTTGTGCCCATTACCTCTTGTCCTGTTACCAGGCACCACCGAAAAAAGACTGGCTCCATCTTCCCAACAGCCACCCCTCAAGTATTTGTATGCATAATCTGGCAGTGATTATTGCCAGTACCTGTTTTGATTTGCTGGTTGACTCAGACTACAAAAATCCATGTGTAGAGAGAGCTTTGTGACATTGCACTTGGCCTTGTTGAACTTCTTGAGGTTCACACTGGCCTAGTTCTCAAATCTGCCAGAGTCCCATTGGATGGTACCCCTTCTATCAAGCAAATCAACTGCACCACTCGGCTTGGTTTCATCTGCAACTAAGTAATATTTCTAAAATTGCGTCTTGACCTTTGCAATTAAAAGGATTAAAAAATTATTAAGAACTTATCAGAAACATACTTCCTGGTAATACATTATGTAGCATCAGATGTCCAGATACATAGTAGCATAGCAGAAACTGGACAAGAAAAGTACAAGTCATCAGAGAATATTTTGTGTATCAGCTGAAGACATTTTGCCTTACATAGTAAAAGGGATGTTTAATAATACTGATATTCACAGATTAAAATGATTTTTTTCATTAATGTCAGTATTTTATGGTTTTATTTAATAGCAAATACAAAGTTGGTTTGTTATAAAACAATCCACAACCCATTATTATTTCTGGGCAATACAAATAATTAATGAATATTTAACTTCTTAAGCCAGCGAATGTATTTACTACAACTGTGAAAAAATTTCAGGATCACAATGAAATCATAACCAGCTTGGATCTGAACCTTATTTTGAAAATTGAGGTGGTTCAAACATGGAACCATACAAGCTAAACTTCAGTTTAGACTTGCAGGAAGATTCCCAGAGACAACGATTTGGAGTTTGCATCTGATAACAATGAGGCCCATAAGTGTAAATTATTTGGCTATGTTGTCCATCAATCCCTTTTTCTGCCATTGAAAAATCACCGTGTTTGCTTCTCTATTTTTAAATCTCTTTATCCTGATGCTGATACCAGTGCATACTTTTGTCCTTTAGTATTCAGCCTTGCACTTCATAATGAAGAAAAAACAAGTTTTTACTGATTTTTTTTTAAATACGGCTGTTGGTAGTCTTGCAATCATTGTTTTATGAAGCCTGATAAAGTCAAAATAATGTCTTTTTATTTTAATTGACATTTTCTTTCTATGTTCAAGAGCTTCTAATCTGATCTTCTACACTTTGATTCATGCAAAAGCAGATTGCAGATTCTAGTCAGACATTTAATGACATGTTCTACTATACAACATACAACATTTATTACCTTCCTGTTTAATAGTTTATAACTAGAAGCATCATTGCTGAATACTTTAAGTACATTCCTATGTTTGTTGACAACCACAGGAATTTTGTACAGACACACTCTCGATTGCTGCAGCTTAAAACAAAATTCCATATTTACAAGACTAGTGTGAATGTGTGTGTGTGCCCATATGTATGAATCATTGAGAAATTTCATTGGGAAGATGCACTGTAATTTTATTTAAAAAGTACAGGCATAATATTAACGTGTAAAATTTTTAACTGGAAATGAAGATATATTGCTGAACTCAGTGTAGACAGAACAAATCACATACCTAATATCAGAACTGTCTAACAATCTCTAAGTAAATAATTCATAGTAATTGTAGTTTTTGCAAGCTTTCATGACTCAGGATGAAATTTTGCTAAGATGGCTAGCCAATTTGTATTAAAGAAATGTGTTTTCTTTCACCAAGAATCAAGCACTCTGGTTTGAAATATAACAGGGAGTGTCCTAATTTCAGGTGAGCCTTGTGTCACTTATCAGTTATTATCAATGAAGAGTTACACAGTATGAAGGACTCACAGTAAACAAATTGTAAAGGCCCTGGCAGTTTTCATTCTTTTTCCTCATGTTTTTAACAGACATACAAAAATATCTTCATAAGTTTCTGAAAAAGATGAAGTTTTAATGTTTGCAAAAACCTCAAAGCTTCAATGACGGTAAACATTAAAATCAGAAAAAAATTAGTAGTTCAATGTTTGGATTCAAATGCAATAAGTAATGTATTAAACCACAGGAACAAATACTGAATACATGCTACACATCTCCCCCTCGTGGAAGGAATCCCAGCCATTATTAGCTTAAAAAAATCACTAAGGCAACTGTTTTTGCACAAAAATCCTTCTCAGAAATAGCCTGAAGACTGAGGATTTTTCTTCCTGTCTTAAAAGATCTTGTATTTCTGGATGGTTCCACACACTTGGATAGTTGCTTTTGCTGAGACAGTCTAGTTGTCCAAAACACTGACTACTGAAACAAATATCATATGCTTCACAATTCTATTCTCAACTCAAACCTTCTAGTGCTCTTTTAGTAACAGTCTTCCTATACCTCTGAAATAAT
>JAVFHW010069409.1:0-18099 GCA_032159205.1 Eurystomus glaucurus suahelicus | reverse complement strand
ATCAAGGCTGTTAGAAAGCTAGTCGCTTTTTGACACTGTTTCTAATTTTTGTATATGTGTTTTTCCATATTAAATAGTAAATAAATACTAGAATTATTGCAGCTCATGCAGATCCAAAATGTAAAAATAAAATGAGTGACAGAAGCAAATGGAGTCAAAATTAACAAATGGGAAAATTACCTCTGCAAATAGAAGAAAACTCTAACCATAAAATGGCAAAAACACCATAAGGTCATGAAGACTGTACAACTTATCTACAAAAGGTTAGAAACAGTGAAGAAAATTTAGCAGAGTACTGCTAAAACTGTTCTGGATGTTTCCTTTTCAGGTGTCCAAGTGGATACACATTAATGACCTCTTAATAATAGTAAGCCTTAGATCCTTTTAACACCTCTCTAGTTAGTTATTTGAAGTTGGAGTCACTGTATTTTCCAAATACACTCTGTCAGTCTTAGTTTGTATGTCTTAGCAAGCAAATTACCGCTGGAATTCAAGGAAATTAGATAGGTTAAATATATATTGCAATCTGAACATTTATGCAGACTGTTTTAAGACAAGAGAAAAAGATCCAGTCAAAAAGTTGTAAAGAATGATAGATATATACTAGGAGGAAATAGAGGGTGGATCCTTACAAAACCACCTCTACATCACTTTGCCTGGCAATACATATTTCAGATCATGTATTTTAGCTATTGAACTAGTGTGGTCATTTCAGAACACAACTTCTTTGGTTACAGATCAACCAAGAGAGTCTTATTTCACAAAGTTCCTGGAGAGGGCTTCAGTTATATCACATCCTGAAGCAATATGCTTCTTCTACTCTCTTATTATTGTCAATAATGGAAGCGAAATGAGAACAAAACAGCCAAAAAAAAATCACTGCCATGTCTAGCTTAGAGTGCCAGTACTGCACAGGTTGAAATCTGAACCTGGCTAAAATTACAAAATCTGTCTAGCTCGGTGCTAAATGATTTTTCTTTTGTCTCCAAAGCAGAGATTCTTTTCAAATTAATGAGATAAATGTGCTGCATTCTGAATTAGCTTGACATACCACCAAACAAATTCCACATCCAACATTTTCTGAGTGAGAAAGCTCCCAGTGACGCCCCAAGGAACAGTAATGTGCTCAGAGTGCAGCTGAGGCACACAGGTTGTATACAACAGATGGTAACAAGCATGTGTTTTAGGCAGAATTGCTTGACATTTACTATAAAAGTGTTACTTTTTCGTGATATCTTTTCTTGGTGTTTTCACTACGCTGTCAATCCTCATTCAAAAGCTGAGTGTTTGCTTTAGACAGGAAGTCTGGGAAAGAGCCTTCTTTGGCAGAAGCCACTTTCCTCTCTCAGCTGGGCACTAACACACTACAGAAGCCTTCTCTTGAATCATAGTTTGGAAATTGTCATTTCATATTTTCAGTAATGGAACATTAGCTGAAAATAAGAAAGCTGTATAAAATGTTTCAGGAAAAATAGTCTACCAAATTCTGTGCATGGAACTGCTTTGCTACTCGCCCATAGGAAACACTTCTAAATGAGCGATCTTGGCTCAGACCCGTATATAAGTCTTTCCACTGCATAGTATAAGAAAACCATTACTTTCTGAAATCACTACTGAGACTATGAGACTTATCGGGCAATGAGGTCAAAGGACATTCAACATTCCAGCCAGCCCTTTGCTGCTTGTGTGCACCAGGTACGTTTGCAGTGTCAGGTACAAATGAGCTATTTAGCAATTTTGTCATACCTGCGCTGAGAGCACTCTGAGTGTACAGCAGATATGCTAACATGAATATAGCCTTTCCTGCTTTATGTTGATGAACAGTCTGCTTTCTATACATATTCAGGGGATTTTAGATTTGATTTTTGGGGATGATTTCCTTTAAAGGATAGAAATTGTAGTGAATGTCAGGAAAACCTGAGAACAATTGTAGTGAGCAGAGCCTGGTCATATCTATGTTTGACCTTCCAAGAAGTCATCTTGCAGTGCATTTTCATTGCTGCATGCATGTTTCCTGCCAACATTTCACAAAAAACATTTCTGTCTGAAACAGCTCCCTAGTGTGGAGGTATATCAAGCTCCATTAAAAAGGAAGCAGGGTGTACCATTTATAGGTGTATTAGATTTTTTTTTTTTATTATGAGTAAAGTTTTATGCGGGAGATGGGAGAACTTGGTCTTTCATAATTTAGATATTTCTGACAGTTGTCATTGTTAGGGACTTTAAAGCAAGAGTTTTGCAATTTGTAGAACTTTTTTCTTCAAGCATCAGATCTTTCATTCATGTTATTTCATACTCCTTAGGTTTCACTACTAAAAATACCCATGCTTCTCTGGAGAGCTGGAAACAGCAGAGAAGAAACTTAATTTCCAGTGTCAAAACAAAACAAACAACAATAAAAAAGAAAACCCTTTTTGAAATATAAATACCTTGTGAACAAGGGCATGGTCACTGGACACTGATCAAGATGCTGTGAGCACAAACATAAGCTTATTCTTTTGTACCACTGAAGAACTCAAACAATAATCCAGCCTCTCCTCTCCACACTCTCCCGAATCTTTGATCTGTGCCTCAGATAGGAGTGGCCCAAATGGGACAGAGATGCCTGGGATGCAGGAGCTGACACACATCCAGCCCCATCTCTGCAGGCTTCTCAGTCTAACACTCTCTTGCTTCTTCCAGTAAGGAGGAAAAGGCACCTCACTAAAGCCTTTGCAATTTTTTCCTCAGAAGAAAGTTTCAGTTTTCAGACAAAACGTTCAATTGAAACAGTCTGTAGGAACTCAGAAGTTTTATGTATCTCCAAGGACTAACTTCTTTCTCCAGTGAAAACTTTCCTTCCTTACTAAGCTCTTTTAGGATTAAACAAAACACTGTCCCGGATGAATCCCGTAAGCAATCAGAACTGGTTAAGTCTGCAAATAACTTATTACAATCTAGTACTGTCTTTTTTAATATTTCTTCCTTTGAGAAGTAGGTAATTGTCACTGGGGCTTGGGCTGAAAAAAAAAAGATTTATTTTATCCTTCCTGTGAGTGTGGAAAAATTAGGTTTTCAGTACTAAAAAGCTGACATTGTATATTAACGTTTTTCAGAACCAACGTGGGAAGAACTGGTGCTACAGTTTAAGTGCTGAGGACCATGTCGGTTGGAGGATTTTTTTCTGTACAAGCCCTCTAAGATGAAATCGGTCACTTATTCCCATTAGTTGGCTTATTTGTTTTCCTGTCTCAAGCAGAGGACTGTTGAGTTTTCTAAATGAGTAAAGGAATTATGGCAAAAATATTACAATATTCCATGTTTAGACAGTTCTTATACTAACTTAATTTAGTCTTTCCTATTTTTCCTTGTCCTAAACAAAAATGAGAGCCTCTGAAGTCCCAATGACAAATAGGAAAACACCCTCTTTGTCATTTTAGACACACAACTTACTTTTTTTTAATATCAGGTAGTTTAACCTTGCTTAAATCATGACAGTAATCGAGGTTAATTTAAATGAACTGCACACTCCTATAAATTAGTAAATAAGACAGTCAATTAACCAAATTAAATCTTATTGGAAATTGGCTGCTGCCATCTGGAAATTTTTTATTAGACTTTATAGTTGGCATGACCTTTAGAGTGGAGCTAGCAGGATTTTTTATTTCTCTATGAAATGCTTGACTTAGAAGAATGAAGTATTTGTAAAGCATTTTTAATATTCCTGCACTTGCTGAATGACTATAGTGGAATATAACATATTCCTGTCAGTGAAGAGGTAGTTGAATAGACATGGAGTTTCTTACTGCAAAATCTGAATTACATGTCTGTGTGGTGGAATCTGTTACTCTGTGGTTGTTTTTTTCTCTGTTATATTATATAGTCTTCTAATGCAGTGTGGAATCTGTCGTAGTAAAGATTGGCCTTTATCTGTCAGCCTCTAAGCCGCTTAACTTGTTTTTAAATTGCCAGGTTTGTTTTACTTTTAAAACTTCCAGGGAAATCAAAAGCATGCTTACATTGGAAAGTGGTGTTATAAGGTGTTATTTCCATACCATCCAAGCTGTCTTCTCTATGGACAGCTTGGAAGTGTGCTGTCTGGACACAATGTTTCATACATGTGCATGCTTTCCCTTGCCCTGGGTAAACAGCAAGGTGATATGGTTCTGGAGATTCTTAGCTAGCTTAGGGGTCACCATATCCTGCTTTTTTGCATGGTATACTTTCAGGGCAGAAAAAGTATCCATGTTACTGCATGAAGTTGTTTTTACCTTAGTTGGTGGGAGCTTTTTGCAGCTAGCTGACCTCATTCATGATGCTTAACCTGCAGTCTGTGTAGATTTGTAGATAACAACTTATATTGAGCTTAAGTCTCCTCCTTCTGGTAGTCCTTTTTCCTCAGGGACTTTAGCAGCAAGTGGTAGACTTCTGAGGTAGGTTGCCCAAAAAGTTTGTGGAGTCTCCATCCTTGGAAATATTCAAAAGCCATCTGGACATGGCCCTGGGAAACTGGCTGGTTGGCCCTGAGTGAGCAGAGGGGGACATGGACAAGATGATTTTAAGAGGTCACTTCCAGCCTCAAACATTCTGTGATACTGTGATTAGGTAACTCATGCTCATGGCCACTGCAGCTCCTTATTGGTTGTCTCAAAGTGCCTTCTGTGTCATAGTATAGGGTCACATTCTTCAATATAATCAGATAACGGACTCTCGCAAAGAAAGCAATGATAGGATACAGTTGCCAAACTCCTGAGTTGTTGACCTAAGCCCTGGCCTTTTGCCGGTTTCTGAGAAGCCCCTGGGATAAAATTATTTGCTTCAAGTCAAAAACTGTTTTTGCCTCAGTCAAGAAATGTGCTACATGATGCATGACTAATACACAGTAAAGCTGTCACTGTACTACACCCATATGCATGAACAGACGGGCTGTGGTGCCCAGATGCCACAGTACTGGTCATACAGCTTGGAAGTTCCCTTAGCTGGGGGAAGAGTTCTGCTTTTTTCAAGCCAAAGAGAGAATCAGTAGTATTTTCTTCTTTTCTTCCTTTCCTCCTCTCTTACTTTCCTCCTTCCCTCCTTCTCTCCCTTCCCCCCTTCCTCCCCTCATTCTTTTCCAGAGATTAAGTGGAACCAGTCTGGGAAGAGAAGGGATTTAGAAAAAAATGGTCACTGTTGTTACATAGGTAACAAAAGCTTTGTATGTATACATACGCTTCATGTATTAGTGCTATTGAAACACAGAATGGTTTCACCATACTTAGGGATCTAGCCCTACCTGGTGAATTAATGTGCTTTCTTTTTACTGTCTTTCCAGTAACATCCTATGTGTGGGTATTGCTCTAAAATGGACTTTAGACTTTGTGCTGTGCTCACTTCCCTAAAATAATTACCACGGATAAGCATCGCTTATTGTAAGATCTCCAGCTTTTCATATTTAGAGAACTTGTTTGAACAAATCATGGGCAATTCAGTAATTATTTTGAATGCATCAAATTACTGGGGAACTAAAAAACTGGGCTGAACAAAATCTTGACAGTGACTGGGGTCCAGAGTGTAAAAGCCTCTAAGCTGCCTCCCCTAACCTGGTCTTCACAATATGGCGGCTGCTGACAATAGGTAGAATTCATGCCACAATTCCTGGAAATGTATCAGCTACCAGATTTATGTCCTAGGAGACTTTTATGTAATGCTGACAGAACTGAAGAGCTCCATTGTAGAAAACTTTTATGCCCTCCTGAGGGGCAGCAAGTGGCTGATTGAGCAGGGAGAGAATAGCTACTGCTAGGCTTTCATGCGATCTCTTCTACAAGGAAACAAGGGGATGCTAAAACAGCTCTGATCCCTAAGTATATCTATTTTTTCTTAATTCCACAGGGTTGTTAGTATATTGCAAGAAAAACTACGGTCTGCAGGCACTTACAGTGCTAAGCTTTCCTAATTGTATTTTTTTCTTAGAGAGAAAAGACTGACTTCTGCTAAGATTTTAGGGGTCAGATTTGTCTTCATCCCTTTTGATTGAGAGGCTGAGATTCTAGGTAGCCTTGAAGAATGAAATAATGTGGAAACAAAGCTGGATATGGTGGTGGAAAGGTTTGTTTGCAATGAGGTAGGGATACATTTCATTGCTTGCTTTAGGTAATATGAAAGCATAAATACTGAGTGCCTGCTACATTCATTCAGGTAGACCGTCAGGACTACTGGTTTTGGGGGATGACTAAAAGCTAGCTTGCTGTGCCTCAATCAAAAGGCAGAGTGAGATGTTATGCTCAATAGGTATTGTGCTGTTTCCACGCATGTAATAGTACTTTGTAAACCAGTTTTTCAATGTACTGTTCCACAACATAGTTTTGTGTTTATTTTCTTTTTGGCTGTTTTCACAACAGAACCTTTATCTCATTAACTTTCTTCAGAGTGCCTTTTTGGTAATAATTTTTATTTGTGATAAGCAGCAGAGAAGACGTTTTTGAATTCTGCTAAACCACTGAAAATGATGATTGGAAATGTCAATAATTTCTACCACTTTCTTGCAAGTATCTCCTGAATAAACATGAAAACTAAGTATTAATCTCATGCTCTTGCACACCCTGTACTGGACAGAAATGTTAGCTAATCTCTTTTGTAAAGACATGTTTAAATACATAAATCACACTATGTTAAGGATAATGTTTAGTATTATGCAATAGCAAAGAGGGAGCAAGCCTTCCAAAAGAGGGACAGAAATTGTCATATTCTGTGGTGTGATGGGGAAAATTAATAGAAAACTCAAATTCCCTTCCCATCAGGCAATTCAGTAATTAGTGGCTCTTTTTCCTTCCTAAAATTGAACTTCTTTTGCTTTGACCTCTGAAAAATCAGAGGAGAAAAACAGCCTGTCAATATTTAATGTATCTTCCTGGGAAAAGATCTGAAAATGAGAAGTTGAGGTCTTCTACAAAAGTGGTGGGAAGAAAAGCCAACTTTACTAGTAACTATACTTGCAGACCTACAGAAGACCAAGTGATACTGGGAAAAAATATGGCAATTATTACTTAATTTTCTTCTGTGTTCCATATGGACCTTTATTCTAGCAAATATGATTAAGTTACACAGTTTTTCTGTTTTTTTAATGGTATTTCAGAACAGCTTGTTCACTATACAGAATTCTTTCTTATTAAGAAAGAGTTACTTTTTTCTTGTTTAGCCATTAGCTAAATTAAATAGAAGGCAAGGTTTTGAAGGTAGATAGGAAAAATCTTAAAATTACTTTAGAAACTAAAAAGGACAAATACAATTTTTAAAGCTACGTAATTGTCACTTAATAGTAGTCAAGAGACTATTCTAACCTTTCTTACAAGGATATGAATTGCAAATATCTAGTTTAAAATAATTGAGGATTAAAATGCTATGAGTGGCACTTTGATTATATGGTGAAATAATCAGCTGTTTAGAGTGTTAACTTTCTTAAAACCTTTGTATTTTATGCCTGTATTATCTCAATATAATTTTTTTCTGTGAGGTTTTATCTGACTGAAGTTGTATGGAGTGGAACATGCATGTTTCAATAAGTAACCTTTATACCATACATATATCTCTTGTGTGGTACATAGCAAGTTTTGCTTTCTCCGTGTATTGAAATTTGTTTGTCATAAACTTCATGAAACATCAAGGGAGACTATTGTAGCTGACAGAAACAGGTGCTGCACCACTGATTTAAATGGATTTTTGTCTGCCTACATCCATCATAAATTTGGTTGTCTTCCAAAATATTTTTTCTGTCAGAAATGACAATTACAGCCTGTTCCATTGGTAGCATTGCGAGAATTAATGGTGGTATTACGCAGTGAAATGTAACTGGCCAGATTCTGCTGGTTGGTTTTTTTATTAGATAACCTTATTTTCACTTAGATTGCAATACTTCTATTTTATGGTAAATGGGGTTTTTTTGAAATTAATTCCGGCACAGAAAAAAAATTAAAATTTTTCTGTTTTGATGGTCTCACCGAACGTTCATTACTGTGTTGATATGCATGAGACTGCTGCTGCAAACATTTTGCTAGCCAGTCATTCTGACAATATTGCTTTCCCTTTGCTGCATCAGATGTTAAATTGTCTCTGCTTTCAAGGCTTTTCACAATACCACTCCTCCATGCTTATTTCTCACTCAGTGTCAAACACCTCACTCCTGCTCCCAAACAGCTCCCGATGTCAGCATCTTCCCCACTTCCCACTATGTATTTCAGCAAACTCTCATTTCTTTTTCACTGTCCCTCATGCTTGAGAAGAGATTTTTGGTAAATCTCTGTTGGGCTACTTCATTATTCCCTTCAAATCCCTCCTTAACTCCCCTTTGCTCTGATGCCTGCAGGGATCATGCCGACAGTTAGCCTGGTGATGTGTTATGACTACTGTCAATATGGTTCCACAGTTTCTGTGCACTCCCCTGTCTGCATCCATCTGTTCTTTCTCCTCTTGCACTCAGGGTACACTTATGCTCCTGTTACTGTTGAAGAAATGACAGGAGAACTGAAGTAACTTCACATTAGGTACCTAGAACACATCAGCATGGGTGGACCTCACCTGGTCCTGGGGTGCAGCACTTCTCTAGCCCAGGCCCTAGGGAGCAGGCACTCCACATCAGCTGTCCTGTGTGTATACTGGAATCCTGCCCTGTGGTCAGGGTCCCACACTGAACTTTGCCCCTTTCCAGGTAACTCTCATCCAGCCTTAAATATCTAGCTTGTATAAGACAATCATCTGAAATTTAGAATGTGGTAGAGAAGATAAAAGGGAATATACCTTTTTAAATCACTAAATTGCTACTGAATTTCTGCTAAATCAGACTGAAAAAGTGAAAAGGATATGCAACTCCAATACATACATCAAGGTTTAGGGCCAGGGCTGTCCACTAGACCTATAGCAGATGCTTTCTATTAACCCCTCTCACTTCTGAAAGGGGAAGAGAAAGGGAATAAGGGAGAGACATTTATGGATTAGAAAAAAAAAACTAAAACAGCTTTAATGAAAATAGTAATAGTAAAATGTAATATATACACATTCATACAAAACCAATATTGAATCCAACCACCCTGATGGCAATTACATCACCATCGCCACTGATGTTGTGGAGTAGGCACTGGGAAATTCCCAACTGGACTCAGCAACAGATGGGAAGTAGATTCAGGAGCTGGAGTCTGGAACTGGATGGATTTGGATCAAAGGCAGAATGGACAGAGTCCTCCTCACATGCCAGCCATTCAAGAAGAGAATTTTTCCCTCATGATCCCTCAGTTTATACTGAATATGACATATATGGAATGGAATACCTCTTTGGTCATTTTTTGAGTCACCTGTCCTGTCTGCTTCTTCCCACAGGTGCAGCCTTTTACTTTCTGCACCTCTAATGGGGTACACAAGATTTAGCAGTGACCTTGGTCTGCATACCAATCCTTGGTAGTAACTCTAAACATCAAGTGTTATCACTACTAGAAGCAGACACTGACTGTGAAAATATGTCATTAACTTCAGAAAGTGCAGTTAGTTAGAAGAGACTTAGCTGAAAAGTAAAATGACTGAACATAATTAGTTCTGTTCTAACTCAAACCAGGATAACATATTAAATAAAAATCAGAATTATTCTCATAATACAAAGACCAGGTTCTACGTCATTGAAGATATTTTAATACCTACTGTACTGGGCAGCATGTCTTGGCTGTGATCTGGACATGACTGACCCTGCTTTAGGAGCCTCTACTGCAGTTGTGCTTATTGACTAGTACTTTCAGGCTATAAAGTAGTCCTGTGCATTCTTGGAAGTTAGATGTTCAGGTATCTTCACCTGTGCTTAGGAGACCTAAACAGCTATTTTATATCAGTACAATGTGGATTTATTTTTAAAATATTTTAAAGCCATGGAGCTTTTATAACATTCCCTAATCGCATAGGCAGTTAACTTTTGGATAAACAATGTTTAGAGAATTTCACATTGGGAGGGCTGGGTTCAAGGCTTTATGTGTATTTAGATGGATTACATTTTGATCAAAATATTTTGGTTGTATTTTGAAATGTTTGTTTTACTCATTCTCTAGAAAAGATTTTTATTAAAAAAATGTATTTGACCTTTAGGGTTTTTATAGAATCTTGTGGTATATAGGAGACCAAAAATAATTTCTAGTTTTGTGGACAGAAGATAGCTTTGGAGTTTTCAGGATAAAGTAAATTACTGTTCATGCTTAGCTTTAACAAAACTAACAACCAAAACCAAATAACCAAAAAAACCACTCCCTCCCCAAATTTAATACTTGAGTATAATTGAACATCCTTGGCCTTCTCTGGGGAGGATAAGAATACTTTTTTCTTCGTGGAGTAATTCTGAAGTTCTCTGATAATTATATCTCAGTTAGGAATGGAAAGAAGTTGCAATTGAGTGCTGCTTCAAATGAGATCTAGGTGAGACAATAGATAAATAATTATGTATAAAGAGGAAATATTTAGACAACTGAAATTTTACATAAATTCAATATGTAGCCCTTATCCTTAGCAAGAATTATTGGCAAGATCATTAGTTTGAAATCTGGATGTAACTGATACCAGTATTATTACCAGTTAGTAACTTGTGACATAGGTGGTAGCATCATTAGAGGTAATGATAGGTAAGGCTCTTAAATGAAACTTGCAGTTCTGCAGTGCTAACTTCTGACTCAAGTAGATCAAGAAATTATTCCTAACAGAGTCGAGCATTCTGCCTAAGAGAATAAAAAACAGTGAAGTGTAGTGATATGGGCCTTTGTCTTAATCTGACAGCAGTTATTGTCATTACTGATGACACTTCCACACTTCCTTCTTGCTTATTTAATTAAAGTTTTAGAAAAGTGACTATAGTTGGCACTGCAAAACTTCAAGCTGTTAAAATAAAAGCAGATTTTGAATGCCGCCTTCTGTATTTTCCAGTGTGAAGTGGATTTTTGTCTTACTATTTCAGAGCTTTTGGGGAAAAGTAATGCATTAGGTGGAAGGTTAGTAACAAGGAGAGATGAATATGTCTGACTACAGCCATAAGTACATTCCAGGAATGTTTATTAAGTATGAACTGGAGTTAACCACATAACTTACTGAAGTTGGAAATCTAAGATGAGGGAGTAATTCTAAACTTCAGGTGGTGAAAGGGGCAGTATTGGTACAGCAGCTGTAGTGACTTTTTGTAAAACGTCAGACGATCCCTACTTGCATATCCCTCAGTCTTTTTCTCAGAACAAGTATAACCAAGAAGCTGTTTTTCAAGGGATAACAGAACTTGGTGCTTGGCTGACTTCACTGTCACATTGGGAATACTTGCACATGTCAACTTACCTCTTCTGCAGTTTAATTAGTAAACATAGACTTCCACAGTTCATAACAGTACCCTTTAACACCTGCTTTACTACTTAGTCTCACTCTTTTTTATTTTCCCTCAGCAAATACATAAATAACCTGCATATAATATTCCACCTAGACTTTGTTTCTGGGTAGTATCCAGGTATTATATCTTATTACATGATTATTTCAATATTTATTTGGGGGATATTGGACATATGTAAATGTGGAAACAGAAAACTAAGAGCAAGATTTTAAAAAATTTGTACTGCTTTTGGTTTTCTGGCAGGGCCCAGAGAGTGGTGGTAAATGGAATTAAATCCAGGTGGTGGCCAGTCACAGGTGGTGTTCCCCAGGGATCAGTGCTGGGACCACTCCTGTTTAATATCTTTATCAATTACCTTGATGAGGAGATTGAGAGCAGCAAGTTTGCAGTATAAGTTTAAGTATAGGTGGGAGTTTTGATCTGCTTGAAGGTAGGAAGGCTCTTCAGAACGACCGAGACAGGCTGGATTGATGGGCTGAGGCCAATCATATGGGCTTTGGCAAGGCCAAGCGCTGAGTCCTGCACTTGAGCCACAACAACCCTATGCAATTCCATAGACTTGAGGAGGAGTAGCTGGAAAGCTGCCTGGCAGAAAGGGAACTGGGGGTGTTGACTGACAGCCAGCTGTACATGAGCCAGCAGTGTGTCCAGGTGTCCAAGAAGGCCAACAGCCTCCCGGCCAGTATCAGGAATAGTGTAGCCAGCAGGACTAGAGAAGGGATTGTGCCCCTGTACTCTGTGCTGGTGAGGCTGCATCTTGAGTACTGTGTTCAGTTTTGGGTGGCATAGTATAAGAAAGACATTGAGGTGTTGGAGCAGGTCCAGAGAAGGGCAATGAAGCTGGTGAAGGGTCTCAAGAATATGTCTTTTGAGGAGCAGCTGAGGGACTTGGGGTTGTTTAGTCTGGAGAAAAGGACACTGAGAGGAGACCTCTGAGAGCTCTGAAGACCACTGAGAGAAGGTGAGTGTTGGTCTCTTCTCACAAGTCAACAACTGATAGGACAAGAGGAAATAGTGTCAAGTTTCATCACGGGAGGTTTAGGTTAGACATTAGGAAAAACTTTTACACCAGAAGGGTTATCAAAGACTGGAACAGGCTGCCCAGGGAAGTGTTTGAATCACCATCCCTGGATGTGTTTGAAAGCTGTCTAGATAGAGTGCTCAAGGATACGGTGTAGAAGTGGGCCTGGTAGAGATAGATAACGTTTGGACTTGATGATCTTAAATGTCTTTTCCAGCAATAGTGATTCTGTGGAAAGAGGTTTTTTGAGAAAAGTAGCTATACATAACCTTCAGAAAAAGGACAAATTCTTATCTAAAGTCAAACAGTCCTAATAAATTTTTCTACTTTTTCTTATTACTTACCAATAACCTCCAGAAGTGGTTCATAACTAGTTGTCATATAATCCAAACATTAAATACACTTACATTTTTATTGACATTTTTCTTTTTTCCTTACAAGCAAATGGTATAATTATCTCTAACAAGAAGCACTTGATTTTAAGGGCCTGATTCAAGACCCATTAATGCAATGTGAGTCTTTCCATTGACTTCTGTCAAATTTCAGATGGTTTTGCACATTTAATTAATATGGGAGGTTACTTATCTTTTCTAATAACTGTAGTCATGCTAATAGCATAAATATATACTGCTGATATTTTTTCGGCACAGCATTTATTGGCATAATATAGACTGTATTACTCTAATACTGAAAAATATCTACACACTCTTAATGGAAGAGTGGGCTGCACAACATTTCTGAATCTTTAGATTCAGTTTATAATGCTGTTTCTGGGGAAATACATTCCTAGAAAAACATGTTTTGAAGGGAACTTAAGAAACTTTTCAAGGTGATCGTGCCAGGAAAGAAGACCTGGTTTCTCCATTAGTTATTTCAAATGACCATTGTGGCTTCCTGAAAAGCTTTCTTGTGAGTGCAGCAGTTTCAGTCACTTGAAACTGAGGACATAGTCAATTCTTGGAAGAGACATATCCCAAAAGTATTGTGGGAGAGAAATGGCCTGCTGTTGCAGTCAGAGGTGGTGGGTCTGACTATATGTAGCTCAGGGCAGACAGAAAGCACTGTGGTCTCTTCGGACTGACAGCCATCTGCTAAAGCTCCACATCTCTGAACACATTTTCAGCTGATGTAGGATTTGTAATAGTGACGTTAGCTATAGATCTGCCTCTAGCATTGCTGAACTGCCAAACCCCCAGATAACTAATGTTTGTTCTCTGTTGACACTTGTCCTTCTCATGAATATTTTTATGAACTCCTCTGGCTCCTTATGCTCTGGTTAGACAGATGATGTTACTTTAAATGCTGCTTTACTGCTATAAATAGCTTAAACTTTTTATTTTACTGCATAAAGAAGCCTTTATAGATGACAGTAACAGATAATCAAGTTGCATTACCATAATTGGTATAATATTTACTGTATACTTTGGATCTCATACCTAGGAACTTCTTAGCGTTTGGGTTCCCAGCAGAACACCTTCTGCTCCTGGCCCATGATAATGATTTCCACTGAGTAACCTTTTGTTGTACAAAACAACTCTGTATTCAGAATGTATTCAGGATTGTGAATAGTAAAACAAGTCAGTAATCATAAAAAAGCCCTTTCATTTAGGGAAAGAATGCTGTGGTCTTGCCTCTGGTCTTGCTGTGGCCTTGCCGCTAAGCTTAGGAAGGTCTTCAAAACTGTAGCTAAAAATCAGTAGCAGTTTGAAAATAGCTTGCAACAGCTTTCTTCAGAACATTAAGATTTTAGAAGTAAAACTCAGTCCTAAACCAAATTTTTTTGAGTGAAGAGCAGATCAAAGGAGGGATCAAAAAAGGCTTGATAGACTTGAAGGAAAAATGTCTGTATAATTTATGTAACTTGTTGGACTGACTGCTTGTACAACAGCTTTGTCATGATTGTAACCGGGGAGAGGGTTCTTCAATGTTGGAAGGTTCCAGTCCTGGTCTAGCATTGCAGAATTAAGGAGGAAACGTAGGAATTTTACTTTACATAAGGTTTTTCTTCAAAAGATATCATAATAAACCAGTGACTGGCAGAGAGGAGGAATTTTTCCTTCTCTTTTCTCCCTCCTTACTCCAATCTCCACATCATGAGCTATATTTGACACATACTATATTTGTATCCCAAAATATAAATTGCCTGGACATGCAGTGAAGACCATCCAAATCCCATAATGATTTGGATAATCTGATCCTGCTATACCATAATAGCTGGAAGGAAGAATCTGTTCCTTGGGGCACTGTACACATCCTTGAATCATCATCTTTACATGCTCTAAATATACTACCTACTATTTTATAGAGATTAACAAAGTTTAAGTTTTTGGAGCTGTAGCAGTTACTGTAAGTCTGTCCAATTTCAAAGGCTTGAGCCCGGTCTGGAACAACAAATTGAAGTTTCTGATATAAAAGAATGACATTTAAAGGAAAGATACAATTCCCAGTTATTGGTTTGGGGCTTTTTGGGTTTGTTTTTGTTTTTGTTTTTTTTTTTGCAAATGGTGGGGGGTGGTAAGCATAATTTGGAGAACATGTGACTAGCAACAACTAATTGAATGCAGACAGAGCTGGCTCATAGGAGTAGTCTATGTGGAGCTAACAAAACATTTTTCACTAGTAAAATTTACGTGTATAGGGAATGTCTATAAAATGTGAGGAAAATAAATTTTGAAATTAGTAATAAAAAATAAATGTTTATCTTTATGGAATTCCCACCTCCCCCGTCCCTCGCCCCCTTCTAAAAAAGGAATGTTTTAGGGGTTTTGTGTGTAACTAGACAGCACAGCTAAAACTGTTCATGTAATGTCAGTGGAAAAAACTCATTCCTACAGCTTCTCTTTCTTAATGAACTGCTAATGCAGCGGTTTTCTGCAGAGGTCTGAACATTGCTGATCCAAAAATCTTAATTATAACAAAGTCCTAATATTTTTATTGCAATTTTTACAAGACTTGATGTAGATTGACATTTTACAAACTTGAACTGACAGATTCTGTAACACTTTCAGCACCACTATGAATAAGATGCAGGTTCTGTTCCTCTTAGTTGTTTTCACAGAAGTGCTTATGTCATTCATAAGGGAAGAACTCAGTTCTGCACAATGTCATTGACGAAAATGAAGTTTGTTTTAATAACAGCCTGTCTTAAACATTAAGAGGTAAGGGCTCTTATCACGTGAGGCTGTTGTCCAAAGGAAATTCTTGCTTCTCTCTCCAGTTCTTCTTAATTCTTTTTCCTTCCTAAATGATATATTATTCCATAAATTACAACAAAATTCTAACAGCAGAAATTCAAACAGTATCTTAGAGAGATTCACTTCTGTCCTAACATTTTATATATCATTTACTGAAGGTTTTGTACCTAGCCTGTCCTCACTCCTTGTTCATAAATTGTTTAAGAATACAAAAATCTAGCATTGATAGAATAAGCTAAAGCCTGGTGTTAAATTGAGAAGTATGGTAACTTGAGTGGTATGTCACTTAAAAGACTTTTTTTTCTCCAAATTCAAGGAAATGTATGTATTTGAATTTTCAACATCACACTCATTTGGCTTTTACTAATTTTAGATCTGTTCAGATAGCTTTTATGTGATTACAACAGAACATACAAGATTTTCACATTAAGTTTTGAGATGAACATGCAATGCTCAGTTAAAAAGTTTTATGGCCTTACAATATGCATGAAATAGGCTATTCTGATAGGTCCCTTCCCTTGTTGCATCTGCTTCAGCGATGGTGTGGTAGCACTAAGTTTCTCTGATTTTCTGCTGCATTTCTGATAGCTCTTCATGAATGGATGGGCAAGGGTTGCCCTGCTCCCTGAACTGGCTAAATAAGAGACACTGACAAACCTGAAGTGGGTTTATAAGCTAAGGTAGAGAGCTGTACTATCCCACGTCTGTAGGGCATTCAGAGCAGAGATGCCTTTGGAATTTAGCTGCTTTACTTTTGGCCACCTCCAAAGGTAGGACGCAGGACTTCTATCTGTCCAACAATTCACCTTTTATGTGCCTTTATCATCTTACATTAAGTAATTTATTTTTAATATTTTGTAGTCTTGGCTATTTTCTTAAGCAGCTAAAAAAAACCCACCCTGTTCCAAAACAGTGTTTTGTACCATAATACAGGGATGAAACTGAATACACCGCTGTTTTCAAATGACCAGGAAAAGATAATGTATCGTAGCTGGCAGAAACGTTTCTACCTGAAGAAGCTATTCTTCCTTCACTTTCCAACTAAAGTATAATAAAATATTTTTACTTTTATTTATTTTATTTACTTTTATTAAAAAAAAAGTATATAAGCTGAAGCTTTCATGTGCCGCCACATGCATAGATAACTGTACATACGTGTGTGTGTGTGTGTGTGTATATATATATATATACACACACTTAATTGTTTTTCCAGATATAAAATACCATTACTGACTCCACTGGAAATATAAAGTTGTCAGTGTTGCCATCAGCTGAGAGATAAGGGCGAATAAATAAATCCTTTTGGAGAACACTGATAATTTTGCAGAATGCTGTCCTTACTTCATATCAGAGGTATAGATGGATATGAAATATACTATGTTGGCATTTCCAGTGTTTCAGTTACTTAATAATACTTTTGTCTGTGTAACTAAGGCAGAAGCACTTGACCTGTCCTATTTTATGTTGAGTTTCTGAAGACCTTTTTAATATTATGTAGTTACTTCAACAATGCAAAGTCTGTTTTAAAAAGATTTACTTAAAACAGAGTTGGATGTTAATATATATTTCAATCAGTTGCACCTAGCCGTGTTCTTGTGGAATATTAACATGTGTCATTCTGCTACTGAACCAAAGTCATTCTTAGAGAATACTGTCTCATCTTTTTGGAACACTTGAAAAACGCAAATCGTTATGCAAAGTACATACAGATTCAGCCTATTGTTGAGTATACTGCTATGGACAGGAACAAACACTTTACCTATCTCAAAAACAGTCCAGGTATTTCACTGATTATTTTCTGATGACTATAGGTTACCAGATTTCCCTTTCCCTTATTGATATGTTTGGCTGTGGTGTGCGCTCCAAAGAGAAAATTGAAAGTAATGAAAATAGGTCAGATACTCAGAAAATGTGAAATAGCAAGGAAAGAGATGCTGCGCTTCACTTTGGTGAATAGCAATGCATATGATGCATTTAAAGCAAATAATTTAGCTCAGAATTAATTTGAATCAGAAATATGTTGAATAAATGCACTGGAATTATAATGTTTAGTAAAGAACTTCACTGTACAGATATTTTTAAAAAGCTTACATAGAATAAATAGTAGTCTGTTCAGCATGTATTTCCTTCCTGAAGAAAAAGACAACAGAACCAATATAACACAAACAATCTTTTGAAGGCCCTTGAACCACTTGAAATAAAGTATTTGTTTCTAATTTTTCCCACATATATATAAATGTGTGTGAAATGATGAAATGTTATTCATCCCTTTCTCAAAACTTAAACAGCAGTAATTCCAGCCAATTAAATGGATAAAAATGACAATATTTTTAGTTTTACTGGTGTCTTTCAGCCTTTTCAGACAATAAAGACTTCAAAGGAAAAGCTCCCAGTTTTGATTTATCTAAATGGCTTTCTGTTCTCCTTTAAAAATTCATAGAATTTTTTTTTTTTAAATCTTCTAAAAAACTTTGACTGGATGCAATTTCCGTTAGGTGGATTGATTTATTTGTTTTCACTTTAATTTTTTT
>JAVFHW010069408.1:0-12596 GCA_032159205.1 Eurystomus glaucurus suahelicus | reverse complement strand
ATACCACATTAATTTGTATAGACTACATCTCTAAGCTACTCCATTCCACATGCTTGGAGAGGAAAGAAAGCTACTATCTTATTTCTATCCCTCAAGAGAAATTTAAGGGGAAAAGCCAGCCATTCCATTGGAGTAATTGCTGAGTGAGCTGGAACAGCCACACAAAATCTGTCAATGCCATACAGAGGTATCAGCTCCTGGGAGCAGCAGAGGTGTATGGGTGTAACGCTGTACCCTGTCAGCAGGGCTGTAGCTTCGTGCTGGCCTGTCTTCTGGCTCAGGATGGAGCTTGTCCAGCCTTAGCTGGGCAACGCTGTGTGTAAATGTCATTGACAGACGCTGAGTGTGTAGGAAGTCTTTGATGTACAACTGAAGGCTCCATGGCACTTCAGGCATCCTTGAAAATGGTATTGTTCCTCCTCTTAAACCTGGTGACTGTTTTTAATTATTATCGTTCGAGGTTCCCATTAAACAGGCTGTAATTCCAAATTCTCCAGTCTAAAAGTAAATGGGAGCTGCTGATGGCAAATCCATTTGCCAGTCTGATGATATAAAAAACAGGATATCAACTTCATTTATTTGATAAATTCAGTCCATCCAAAACAAGTTACAATCAATGTAACTTTTCACTAGTCAGAAAAGTGAGGAGCAAAATACATTATTTATAAAATACTTTGCAAGTCTTCCGTATTTTTCAGGTAAGAGAAATATTGGCAACTGGGGATTGGGTTTGTATTTTGCCTGTTCTTCGAAAATTACACTGGTGTCTTTCGCTACTGGACAAGGGATAAATGAAGATCAATTCCCTATCACCCCTCACAGTCATGTAATCTGTGATCTACAGAGTTTTCCTCCTTTAAAAGAAAAAGGAAGGCAAAAGAGAATCCTCTGCAAGACATAGATAGAGAAAATGATTTCCTTTTCTTGCTGAAAATGGTGCCTGTGGGAATTCTCTGGCTTGTGTTACATCTTCGTGTAATTTCACTTGAGCCTTTGTATGAATCAATGATGAGGCATTTTCTCTTTCATTCAGAGCCTGTAACTTTTTGTAGCCTTAAAGAATAAACTCCTCTTCGCGCCAACCTCCACGAGCAAGCCCGGAGGAACGCTGCCGTCCCAGAGTGGACCAGGACCCCTGGGAAAAGGCAGGGAGCTGCCTGACAACCTGCTCAGCAATGCCTGGACTGCGGGAGCAACTTCAGGGCTGTTGTTGTAGTCAAAGCAGAAAGAGTCCCTGTTGAATAGCCCTGCATCTCCATGCGAATAACAGCAAAGCAGCCAAAAGTGCTGGGAAATTGCCTGTCGGAAGCTCTCCCTGACTCGAGGGCATGGGGAGCTGCAGGGGGGTCACTCCCAGCACCCCTGTGCTCGTCCCTCCCCGCTAATTGCCTCATTTGGAGCTCCTGGGTCCGGGCCTTCTCCCGCCAGGCCGCTTTGCAGCTTCCTCTCCAACGGGGTAACAAGAGGCAGCTGAATTCTTTTTGTTTCCTCTCCCAGTTCTCTCTCCTGCCCGGTAAAGCAGGGAGCTGGCGGGAGGGGATGCTCGGGTTTACACCCAAACGCTGTGTGCTGGGGTAAGTAATGTTTTGTTCGTTCTTTGAGCTGGTGCAAGCCGTTGTGGTAGGTGTGCTGTGGTTCTGCTCCCCGGCCTGGCCTCCCCGGGCACCCCCGGGCAGAGCCGCCCGCAGCCGGGGCCAGGGCCCGCGGTGCCCTCCCAGGGCTTTGTCCTTGGATGCTGCTGGTGCAAAGGGGCCGACCTAAGCAGCTCTGATAGTGCGGTCAAAATGCTAAGCCATCGTGTTTCACTAGGGCTAAACAGACTGAAAACCGAGAAAGGATTCATCCTTCTTGCGGAGTTCTTTTCTCCCTGTTGTTCTGTGAACGTGCTACTGGTAGGAAGCTGTGTTGCAATTCTGTTTCCATCGGTGTAGGATATGGGCTTGGACCTTGTTACAAGGGATGTTTGTGAGCTGAATGCAACTCTTTTTTTTCAGCTATTTCTGCTTTAAATGCTCCTGGCTGAATTTCGGTTATTTGTCAGTATAATTTGTCTGCCAAAGAGGCATTCGTTTGTGAACTCCCTCAGCCTCTCCCATGGTAGGGGAAAAGGCCGGGGCTGTCACTCTTGCGGGGTTTCCCCAGAGAGTTTTGGCATGTAACAGATTTAATTACTTAGTTAAAAGAGTTTCTTGAGTTGACCAATGCAGGCTAGAAACTGTAAACGATAAAGTGAGACAAGGGGTGTGAGAGAGTGAATAAAGAGGAATGAAACTGTGATCTCTCCCAGATGTTAAATTTCTGTGCAGCTGAACAAAGGTGCTGTCTGTCCAATATCATTTTTATTCCAAACCCTCAATATTGCAGCTGACGGCAGAAAATGTGCAGTAAAACATGGGGAGGCCACTGGGTAATATCCACTGTAAAGTGTTAATTGCCTATTGAGGCTGTAAACTATGTCAATATGCCTGGATCTGAGTTATTGACAGACTCCCATTTATTCCAGCCTCACAAAGCTGGGCTCTTTAGAACTGGGCTCTAATCAGTCATGCTTTACTGAACCCACCAAGAAGCAGCAGTCAATAAATGTGCTTGCTGTCTTAACCCTTTGAAGTTTGTAAAATTACAAGTGGGATTGATAACATTGATTTGGGGAGAACTCCTGACAGTGGAAACCCTTTGGAAATGAAAGCTGCCTGCGGTAAATGACACCTCCTTGAGCCTGATGGTCATTCTGGGTTTGTGGGGCTGAGCCTAACTTCGGTTGTTCTGTCAGCACCCAAGGTCTGAGCTGGAGGAAGGATTTACTTCTCGGTGTTAAGTGTTTGCAGTGACAGAGCATAGTGGCAGCTAATGCAGTCTGTAGTGCATTTACCACTATTAAAAATTCTGACATTGGTGGTGCATCATTTCCGATCAGATAGCTGACAAAAGGCACAGTCCTAAGGTCATTAAGCATCCCATAGGATTATAAGCAAGAGATGGGGTATTGCCCCTTATCCACCAGCTAAAAACCATTCTGCCTTTCCAGTGTTGATGGGATTCTGTAGTACAACATCTTTGTCTTAAACTGAGAGTGAATATACAGAAGCTGTGGTGGCATTTGAGGTGTGAACAAAGGGCCAAATCTTGCTCTCTGAGGGTTGTGGGGGAGCAATGTCTTTGCCTGCTAAGTGCAGGTTTTGAAAGTTTCTGAGACAAGGTCTGGCTTGTGGAATGCTTTGGGATGAAAGTCTCACTGATGTGAGGGTAAAAGTTTATTAGTGAACTTGGTGGAACTCACCTTACCTGGTTACTTGGAAGTATTTGAGCTAATACAATTCTACTGATTTACTGCATGTGAGTTGTTTGGGTTTTGTTTGGTTGTTTATTTGAGTTTTGTTTGGATGGTTTGTTTTTTAGACAAAGTGACAGAAGCCTGGGGATAGCTGCTTTTTATTTGCAAGAAACAACATCTAAATAAACACAGATGAATGTTGTCTGTGAAAGCTGGAAAAGAAACAAGGCAAAGGTGCTGCTACTGCTTGACATAATCTGTAACCAATAAAGGTCTCAGAAATGCTGCAAGGAATTAGAACAGGGGCAGAAAACCCTTCCTGTTGCATTTAGTTGTAAAAGTACCTGTTTGTCTTGTAAATGAATTCTGATTAAATTTTTCTTCCTTAATCTTTTTCTAACCATATAAAAAGTGATATTTGTCATTTTTTTTGTGCTTTTTTTCCAAACGGATGAGGTTTTCTACTGAAGTATGAGATCATAATCTGCTCATGTTTAGAACCCAGCACCATCAGGAGAAAAAGAGGTGTTTTTTGCAAACCATTAACAAGTAGTTCCTGGCATAGGCAAAAAGAGTGTTAGCTGGTGTAGGCCTTGTGAGACAGGGTGATTATGATGACCAGCTAATGTGTTTTTTAAATACTAGCAGTCTGCCTGTACTTGGTGCTAAGTGGTATTTTAATAATTCTAATTAATTTGTACTTGCTAAATTAAGTGCATCTAGAATTCAAGCAAGGAGGTTAGACCTGGGTTAACTATTTATTCTGCTCTTTTCCATGTAGTAGTGCAAATCTTCTGTCTGACAGAATGCAGCCAAGTATTTTGCCATTTATTAAGGAACATATGCACCTAAAGCCCATACTTTGAGCCTGAGAACATACACTTGCTGGGTAAATGTTGTATCTGTTTTCTCAATGATATTGACTGGCTATTTCTTACAGTACCAGCAGCTTTATATGCTACAGTGTCATGGTTTGTGGTAAATAGGTGCACTTGCAAATGCCACTATTACTCATATTATCTCAAAGAACTTGGGATTTTAAACAAATCAGAGTTGGGCATAGTACATTGTGTGAAATGAGCTGTAGTTTTAAATACATACATTGCTTTTGTAGAGTACAGATTACACTTAAAATAACCACTCCCAAGCTGCAGATGGAAATAAGGGTTTTGTTTCTTTGTCAGTTCTTTCCAGACCCCCCCCCCCCCCCCCTTTTTTTTTTTTAAAGAGATCTATACAAATTTTAACATAACTAAAACTTTTTCAACATGGATAAAAATCAGGTGGAGTTTGGCTAGATAATTCCATTAGTATTGAGCTACCCAAAGTCGAGCCTGGCAGTGCTTTAGTGCCTGGTTCGGGACACAGCAGGTTGTTGTCATATGGTGGCATCTGTCAGTAGAATTGTTAATTGTTCTGTGGGGAAAACCCCTCTGCTCTGGCACACCCCTGGTGCAATGTCCATGTGCTTTTTGGAGGAATGGGCACAGCTTCTTTTCAGGGAGCTTTGAAACACAACAGTGCAGACCACTGACTGATATGAGGCTTACATTTTATTGTGGCTTTGGTATCTCGTTTACATTAGGAGGCTGGGAGCAGTATTGCTGGAATACCAGGTTTCTTTACCTTGCTTGTATTGCAATTCAAAATTCTGTGACTGCCTTCACTGCCAAAGAGAAGGATGCAGGTTAAACTCCATTAATGAAAAGCTTTACGTGTAATGAGAGCAAAATGCATAGAATTTCTTAGGCTTGGCAGCAACAGACTGCAGGACAAAATCCTCCTGGGCAATGCCTTGGACAGAAGGTGGCTATTTGTGGGTGATGGTTATGGGCTGCAGAGTGTGTAGGCTGTGTGTTCTCCATCATTCAAAACTGTTTATGTTGATTGGAGCAAAGTGTGTTTGATTTGAAATAGCCACAGTTCATTGCACCGTCATCTCATGCCAAAACTGAGAGTACCAATAAAAGTATACAAAATCCTGGAGTAGGGAGAAGAAAACAAGGCTCTTTATGGGGGAAGAAATGCTGGAAGCTGGGGTAAGAATGATATATATTGCATATTTTCCCATATTTGATGGAGAGGGTCTCAGCTACGGTTTAATATATTTTCAGTAGGCTTTTCATAAGTTGTATTTGCTGTGTGATGTGACCACTAGAGAGCAGGCTTAACCTAGCAACAAGAGCTAATTAGTTCTTGCCCTCTTCATTTCCTCCTCTTCCCCAACCCCCTTCCACCTTTATATCTAGGCAGAAGGAGCTTCGATGTTTCTTAGCTTTGCCTCCAACACTGTGCAATCTTAGGGCTAATTAAAACACCACAGACAGCCTGAACCCCACATTAAAATTTGATGAGGAATTGATCAGCCAAGCAAACAGGAAATTTAGCTGTGTGAGTGAAGGTAATGTTTGCTCAAATGTGTAATGAGGTCCATGGGGAATATTTATGGGGACCTTAGTGACGGTTTCAGCAGTTCCTTCTCCTTGAAGTCCTCTTACCTACCTGCCCTTTCCTTCATAGGAGTGTAGGCATAAGGAAATCCAAAGCTGCGACAGCCAAAGGTGATAATGTTTTGCAAAATAAGTTATGTTTGGCTAAAATGGTGTCATGTAAAGCTTTGTTCAAGGAGTTATGGAACTACAAACTGACTTTTTTGTAGTTTTGACTTTGCACTAAAAAAAAAAAGAATTGCCGTAATCCAGGAAACTGTAGTGAAATGGCTGGTGGAACTCCTTGCATTGTGTTAGCAAACTGAATAGCTTGCTCAGAAAGGATCGGGCACTGTGTTACAGCAGATGTGAGCTTTATCTACATAGTCTTTAGGATAAGCTATAAAAGCTGTCAACACACAGGTATTTGGAGGAAAGGCAGCATGCTGTCAGAGAGGGCCCTCCTCAGCAGGTTTTATCTATTTCTAATAACTGCTCAATATAAAGTATAAATGCTTTCCATGTGCAGCAAACAGATGAATTTACCTGCTGCTTATTTATCCCTGGTCTGTCCAAGGTAAATCAGCAGATGCAGGTCTGAAATCTTACAGTGGGCTTTTCTTGATAGCCACCACCTTCAAACCTCTATCTGCAAACCCCTTCTATGGAAAACTCCCCTCAGCCTCTGGCAGCAGCTTAGCCTGACTCTGGAAGCTCTTTGCTTCCCTTTGCAGAGCCTGACCATCCAGATGTGGACCTCAAGCTCAGCACATCTTCTGTTCCTCGCTCCCTAACATCTAGCGATTTCCTTCCAGTGCCCCCCAAGGCTGCTTCCAATTTTTACTGGCTACGATTAGAGGTGAGGCTGCTATGTAGACAGGCTTGGCTTTGAGGAGAAGGCTGGATGACTGGTCCAAGCCCTGTGACAGAAAACAGGCAAGGAGAGGTAGCCCACTTTGGTGTACATGGGGTGAGGTCAGCTCTCAGTCTGAGCTCTGCAGTGAGAGTGGGCATGCTGGTAACTTGTGACTGCGGTCCCTGCCAGCATGCGTAATACCAGTGCTTTGTTCTACTGAGGGAATAAAAGACCGAACCCTGCTGTTCACAGCAGTGCTGTGAGTTGTTGTGACTGAATACAGCAGAAGTTAGCAGAGTAATAGCGTTTCTTATTTGCAGTCAAATCCAGGGAAGTTTAGTTAAAGTACTTCTAGAACAGCACTGACACTGGGCCATTTTTTCTCTTTCAAGTGTTGTAGCAGCACTAGTGATGAGATTTGTGTAAGAGGAAAGCAATTATTCTTGCTTTCTAGAAGGAAATGTTGAGGGGAGAAATTTGGAAATACTAAGTTATGATCATAAATGATCACAAAAAGCCACAGTGGCATAGTGTCTGTCTTTTTTTTTTTTTTCACGTGCCAAGGGAACTGGATACTTGGTCTTGTGCTTGGTGTATCATAACAAAAAGTTGATCTTGTACCTCTGGTTGCAGTTTACAGTAGTATCTCAGAGCATTTTCTAGGAGGAGGAGCACTACAAAAGCAGCGTCAGCACACTCCTAACTGAGCTGGCTGTCGTGCTGCCAGGGGCGAGTGTCTGCCTGCTGCTACACAAAGCCATGGGGACACCTAACCTGGTATATCTTAAATATGGTACTCCATTAGGCCATTTAAACATTCATTTATGAGTCTAAGACTCACTAGTAGAGCAGCTGTATTTAATTCCTGTCTGCATCAGAAAATGTTTAAATGGAGGAACTGGCAGGACATACCAACCTGCCTGGGTTGGTTGCATAGGAAAAATATTGTGCAAAAAAGCTAAAATGTGATCTTGAAGCGGAATCTAATTGGCCGTATTGCAGTTGTAAGTCACTTGTTTGCATCCAGTTTTATGCCTATTATGGAACATGCTGCTTTCTACTTTGCTGACACTTCATTCAACTTGTGAGATGTGGATTTGAACTAAAAATTAAAACTTCAGGGACTGTCTATAAATTTTATTTTGCATTACTTCCATCTTGCTAATTACCAATACTATTCAGAGGCTGTGGGAAGGGACATGGGATTGTACGAGCATACATTAAATAAGCAGTGAATGCATTAATTCTCAAAAGCAGTATAATTCATAGTTAGGATCGTCTGCTGGGATTCTTTTCTTTGGTGTTAACTCATTTTGTTGTTGTTGCTGGGAAGTCTCAAGCAGTCCTGTGAATGCCAATAGTTCTGCCCTGGCTGGAGAGAGCCTCACAACCCAGGACCAACAGGTATAAGGTTTAATTGCAGGAACAGGCTCAATGGCTGCATGGGAGTTGAGCCTGTATGTGGAATAACTTTCTTTAGGAAAAGAATTCTTCTGATATGAGGAATATTCCTTTTATATGAGAAATACTTTTCAGCCCTGAATAACTCATGTTTTGTTTTAATTGTAACTATCTTGTCACTACTGCAGAACCAGCCTTCAAAGAAACAGAACTTTCCACTACTCTAGTTTTTGTCATCTGTTAATTTTATTGACAAAAAGTTTCATTACCACCTTGATCTTTTACAGAATACTGAACAGGGTCGGACTGAAAACCAGTCTCAGTGCAAATGCTGTATTTCCTGGTAGTCTTCTGTTAACAGCCACAGTTTGAGGTCAGTCAGTGAACCACTTATTTAATCCATTTGGCAACTAGAATATGGGGCTTTAAGAATTTAGGTCCAGTTGAGTCAGAAATCTTGGAGAAGTCCAAGTCCACTCTATTATCGCAGCTGCCTCTATCAATCAGACTTGTACTCCTGCCAACAAAAGATAAGTGTGGTTTGTTTAAACCAATTTTCCATGAAACATCACAATTGTAGTTCTAGTCTGAAATTCCTTGTTGATAGTTCATAAATAAATATGTTGTTATTTTACCAGTTACTAAGACTAGACTAGCTGGTCCATGGTTCTTTGGAGTCACCCCAAACTCTTTTCAAGTCGGAATTATGTTGGCAATCCTGCAACTTTTGCCACTTAAAAGTTCATTTTCCATGATGTATGAAAAAAGTTAACAGTCTACTGGTTCCTTTAAAACTCTTGGGTCCCTATTATCTTGATTCGCTGGTTCAATTTTTTTTCTACCTTTGGCAGACAGAGGAATGTAGGCAACTTAGTTGCTTTTTGGTAAGTACTCTGACCAACCCAAGTAGAGCTACAACACTTTGTTAAACCCTATAAGGTAGCCATAGTACATGAGGGATGCATATATACATTGGTGTCTTTTGTGTCAAATATTGACAAAAAGTATCTGTAAAACATTCCTGCCTTTCCAGTGTTTTTGTGTATGGTTTATTGTCTGTTTTTAGTGACGAATGTTATAGGGGTTTTGATGGGTTTCTAATAGGTTGCTTAGTTATTGTCTGTTGATACTCTATTTATTCTATTAGCCTCCTCTTATCAGGTTTTTAAACTTTAATATTGTGTTCTTTTAAGCAGATAAGAGTTCTTTTAAATTGTTTGTATAATTATGGTTTTTTCAACATTTACTGCAAAGTCTCTGAAAAAGTTTCAACTTTTAAGGATTCTTTCACTGTTGGATTTGGTGCTTCTAGTCTTATTACCCTGATGATTTAAAGCTTAGAGAAGAGATCTTTTGAAAGATCATAGTGTGAAAGGTGTGAAAAAAGGGCACAATATTATATTAATGGCTGTTTGAATTCCCCTGGCTTTAATCTTGCAGTCTTCTGAGTTGCAGACCTCTTAACAACACTGGTAACTTCTTCTACTTGAAAAGCTCCTGTTAGTTTTCAGATTCTTCTGTCTGTGCAAGTATATTTGAAGGATCTGTCTCTAACAAAGAACCTGTGTCAAAGGGAAGGTTTAACGTGAAAGCCACCTGATCAAGCACTAAGTTGCCTTCACCAACAATTAAGTGTAACAGCACCTAATGGCAGGCTAGGTAGGATCCGCCTGAGGGCAATTTCTACCACTGCTTCTCTGCGGCATCGCTGTCTAGCTTAATAAACTTTTCATGCACAAAGTTTCAATTAAATGGAACAGGCTTTGTATTTAAAATCAAATTAGACGTGTGTGCTGTGGTAAGAGAACTCTGCCTCTGCTACGAGACTGGTTGAAAAGTCCAGGGATGTGCAGCTCACCCTGGCAGATACAGCACTGTGGCACCCAATGCAGCAAAAAGGGCCAGCGTGGATTTGAGTCATACTGAGCAAGGCTGGTTGAAACCTGCCTTTCAGGGCCACTTCAGGGCCTTAGACAAAATGTTTGTGGCTAGAACCCCAGTGTTTCAGGGTGAGGAGGAAGAGAGTCTGTTAATTATGCGAGCATTTTGGATGTGTTCAAGACTAGGTTGGATGGGGCTTTGAGTAACCTGGTCTAGTGGGAGGTGTTCCTGCCCATGACAGGGGGGTTGGAACTAGATGATCTTTAAGGTCCCTTCCAACTCAAACCTTTCCATGATTTTGGGAAATTTTTATTGTCCTGCTTTACTCTGCACTGGTGAGGCCCCACCTTGAGTACTGTGTGAGGTTTTGGGTGCCACAGTACAAAAAAGATATAAAGATACTGGAATGTGCCCAGAGGAGGGCCATGATGTTGGTGAAGAGTTTAGAGGGGATGCTGTATGATGAGTGGCTAAAGTCACTTGGTCTGTTTAGCCTGGAGAAGACTGAGAGGAGACCTCACCGCAGCTTACTGCTAGCTCACTAGGAAGGCGGGAAAAGTAGGTGCTGATGTCTTCTCTCTGGTGACCAATTATAGGACCTGAGGGAATGGTAAGAAGGTGTGCCAGGGGAGCTTTAGGTTGGACATTAGGAGGTTCTTCACCCAGAGAGTGGTGGAGCACTGGAATAGGCTCCCCAGGGAAGCAGTAATGGCACTAAACCTTACTGAGGAGTTTGCAAAGGCAAAGCCTCTGTGTACATGTGTGGACAGGAGCTGAGCAGATGTGAACCACACTTTGTGGATTTACCCATTCTCAACAATGCCAAAGAGGGAGAAGGGACTCTCTGTAGTTTCCTCGGTTTCTTGTAATCTTTTGAAAACTTGCAAATAGGGAGAAATTACGCCGGTGGTTAACATACTTGGTGAGTCAAACTAATCCGTTAGCAAAGTTCTGTATATTTTTGACAGCAATATCATTAGAAGCAACAGTATGAAGGTGTGGGCTTTCTTGGTGTTTCTTTTCCATGTTTTTCCCCTGACCCCAACCTGCAGATTGGCCAGTCACCCACCCTGTGAAGCTTCTCTTCTGTAACTCTGGGACAGACAAACAGTTGACATCCAATGGTTCAGCTCCTTTGGTATTTCTGAGGGTATTTGTGTTGCTCCTTACCAAAAACCTTTAATGTTTTTTGGAAAGACTTCTCTTGACTGAAGGCCTCAAGAGCCCAGTCTTCAAGATGACTCCTTATGGAAGTCCTTCAGCATCCCAGGAAAGACTTCTGCAAATGTTCTGTCATCACTTCAGATTCAGTTCTGACAGGAAGCCACAAGGGTCCCATTCATAAAAGCCTTGTACATCATGTTATATGCCCATAGTTACTGTAGACATTTCTGGGCTGCAATAAACTTGTGTGACAGAAACCATTCTTTCCTTTTAGAGGTGACATCCTCAAATTGCTGGGTCCTATTCTCCATTGCTTTGCACCTTAGCTGGTCTTATCCAGTTATGCAAACTCCTACCACATTGGGACACTTGCATGTCATCCTGCCCAGGAGAGTTAATGTCGGCAGGAGTGAAAGGCGGTAGAGAATTGAGTTATATAGCTTCCCTCCTCTCCCAAAGTGAGCATTTCAAAGTTGTTAGTTCCAGACATAAATGAAGGTGTGGGATTTGAAGATGGCTCAGATAAATGCTTTACATTGTGCGTGACCTCTAAAACTGAAGGGACAAACTTGGTGCAATGTCACAAGTTGCAGACTGGTAATTAGCAGGGGAAAGGTCAACCTGTTCATCAAAAGTACAAAATTAGATTAGAGAAGGCATTTTGGCCATGGGGCTTTCCTTAGGCTAAAGAAGAACAGGATGTTGTTTAGTTCTGCTGTGTCCTAGTTTCACTATGCCCTGAGGAAGACCCTCAAGGCTGAAACCTTATTTCTAATTGTTTTATAAATGTTTTTCTCTTCCCTTTTTGGCATTCAAGATGACACCAATTTTGAACAGGAGATGTTTCCGTTTGGCAGTCAGTTCCTGAACAAAGGAAGAATTTTATTCAATATGTAAATAATCACTAATTTATTGATGATTCCCTGGTTTTCTTCCATATTCTCTTTTCTTGCTAGGCTAAGTGTATGGCTTATCTCACATCTTAAGTGGTCTGTATGGATACCTCACCCAGAAAGAGTAAAAATCCCAAGGAAATATAAGAAGAAATACTAGATGTCTTTTGGAATGTGCTGCGTTCAGATATCTACCCCTATAAATTTCCAGGGAACTGCTGAAGTCTAAATCAATGCTGTGCAGAGGGTGAGCACTTCCATCCTTGTTTCAGAAATAAGAGGATTGAGGCAAGATTAACTAAGACCAGCACCTCAGCTTTGGGTGCTCTATCTTGTGCTTGGTTTTTTAGTGGTCTTTCCATAGGAGAGTACAAGCACCCTTTGCGCCCACAGGATAAATTTGTTATTTGGGAAACTAAACTTGTTACAAGCATCCATGTGGCTTTTAGTGCTTTTTCAAGCAGTAAGAGTAGGGGTCTGATCATAGTGATAGGTAAGCTGAGATTTAATTTTGCCAACTATTAATATTAAACCATGATTGGTAAGTGTTTTTGTGCAGGAAATTGCTCTGGATATTTTGTAGCAGAGTCCTAGTCTCATGAGAAAGTGAAGAGCTTGAGAAGCAGAAACATCCAGGATTTCTAAATCTGTGCTGCAACTTTTGAAAGAAAAATCTGTATCTTCAGAATCTGGTGATG